>OZ004705.1:69305130-69551278 GCA_963924515.1 Vespertilio murinus
TTATTGTATTTTATTTATAAACTTGAGGCCTGATACACAAAATTCGTGCATGGAGGAGGTGGGGTGTCCCCCCAGCCCAGCCTGCACCCTCTCCAATCCGGGACCTCTTTCACAATCCAGGACTGCTGGCTCCTAACTGCTCACCTGCCTGCCTTCCTAATTGCCCCTAACATCTTCTGCCTGCCAGCCTGATCACCCCCTAACCACTCTTCTGTCAGCTTTATTGATGCCTAACTGCTCCCCTACCAGCCTGGTCACCCCCAACTGCCCTCCCCTTCAGCCCTGGTCACCCCTAACTGCCATCCCCTGCAGGCCTGGTCAGCCCCAACTACTCTCCCGTGCAGGCCTGGGTCCCTCCCCTCAACTGCCCTTCCCTGCATGTCAGGTCACCCCCAATTTCCCTCCTCTGCCAGCCTGGTCACCCCTAACTTCCCTCCCCTGCAGGCTTGATTGCCCACAACTGCCCTCCCTTGTAGGCCTGGTCTCTCTCAACTGCCCTCCCATCTTGTAATAGCCATCTTGTGTCCACATGGGGGCAGCCATCGTGTTGGAGTGATGGTCAATCTGCATATTATTCTTTTATTAGATAGGATAGAGGCCTAGTGCATGGGTGGGGACTGGCTGGTTTGCCCTGAAGGGTGTCCCAGATCAGGGTGGGGGTTCCCTTGGGGCGTGGGGTGGCCTGGGTGAGAGGCCTGTGGTGGTTTGCAGGGCGGCCACCATCCCTGGTGACCCAAGCAGAGGTTCTGATATCTGGAATTTATTTACCTTCTACAGTTGAAACTTTGTAGCTTGGAGCAGAGCTAAGCCTCCTGCTAGCTCAGTGGCTGCAGCCATTTCTGTTGGAATTTGTTTACCTTCTATAATTGAAACTTAGTAGCCTTGAGTGGAGGCTTAGGCTGGCAAGGGCAGGCAGAAAGCTTGGCTTCCTCTGTTGCTAGGGAAACCCAAGCCTCCCTTCTGCTCTCTGTGGCTGTAGCCATCTTGGTTGGGTTTATTTGCATGCTTGCTCTGAGTGGCTGGTGGGCGTGGCTTATGGGTGTAGCAGAGGTTTGGTCAATTTGCATATTACTCTTTTATTAGATAGGATTAATCTTTATCAGAGGCATATATATGTCTAAGTGACTGTTATGACTGGTTGACCAAACAACCAGTTGACCAGCCGTTACAATGCGCACTGACCACCAGGAGACAGATACTCAGTATGCTCCCACAGCCAACTTCCTGGGGTACCACCCCCAATTTGGCCCCGATGGGGACTGGACGAGACATCCCCAATCAGCCCCGAACTCCAGCCAGGCCGAGGGATCCCACCTGTACATGAATTTGTTCACCAGGCCTCTAATGTATGTATAGGGAAAAATATAGTATGTATATAGGATTTGACACTATGCACAGTTTCAGGTATTTTACTGGAGTATCAGTTACTTGGAACATATCTTCATTTATAAATTAAGGCTTTTAAAATTATTTAAAATTAGATATTTCTCAACAAACCTCTACATTTCTCTATAAATTGATGAAATTGCCAATGTCATTAAAATAAGTAAAAATTTCTGTAAATGTAATAATTCTTAAATTAGCGTTTTCAATTATTTTAACCTTATTTTAAGTAAATGTTTTTATCCTGGAATTTTATAGCACATTGAATGTTCTAGCTTTCATAGAATATAATTGTTGTGTAGTGATTAACTTTTAAATTCATTTTGCTGTGACATTTTTTCTTAGCATGGTCATTTGTTACTGTGTGATAGAAGTTCTTATCTTCAAAAAGTTGAAAATTTACTTAAAGGCAGATTTCTTAAAAGCAAAACAGGAAGAAATTTATCTTATAATAATGACAGTTTAAAATTAGACTTATAACTAAAATTATTTTTTTTAATTTTTTTTTTTTACAGGAATTGAAACCTGACATAGTAACTAAATCTGCTCTTGGTGATGATATCAATTTTGAAAAAATCTGCAAAAAGGTATATCTGCAGTGGGTTGTATTTTTTTTAAAGTTCCTTATTTATATTTTTTACTTTTTTCCTTAATGAGAAAACTTATGAAGAAGCCAGGGATTATTACTATATAGTGAATTTTCCCCACCTGACCTTAATATTACCAACAAAATGTTTTACAGTAATTTATGAATATTTTTGCTGTTATCACACCTTCAAGGTCCTTAAAGGCCCGGACTTCTCTACAGTTAATTGATGTCAGACGTGTTAGATGGTGACATAACTTAATGTGATATTTATGTGTTAGATAACAGTTTGTCAATCTTACTAATTCAAATAAGAATAGTTATTTTCATTCTTTCCAAATAATTTCCATGAATATTTCCCTTAACCCTTGCCATTCACCCTGTGAATGATTTTTTAAAATCCCCTATTACAAATGAGAGAACTGAGAGAATGAAGTGAGATGATTAAGGTTATACCACCTTACAGTTAGGATTTTTATCCAATTTTTCTGCTTCTGGGATTTGCAACTCTTGCTTCTTCTTTACTATTTGCCTTTGTATATTTCAGCTCATTTTGCTAATGCCTACAATTAAAATAATTCCTACCTGAGAGCAGATTTTGGGTTGATTGATTTTCTACATTGTTTTTCTGTTTTTGCTTACATTGACTTTTGCTCTACTCTGTATTATTTGGTTTTTCTTGCATTTGTACTTACTTTGCTCTTTTTCTAGTTTCTGAATGTGGAAGCTTAAATTACTGATTTAATATCTTGTTTTCTAATGTAAACATTTAATGCTATAAGTTTCCATCTAAGCACCTCTTTAGCTAGATCTCATGTATTTTATATATTTTCATTTTATAGTTCAAAATGTTTTGAATTCCCTCTGAAATTTAATCTTTAATTGATGGCTTAATTAGAACTATATTATTTAATCTCTGAGCAAATAGGGGATTTTCCAAGTATATCTCTTTTTTTAAACCTTTATTGTTGAAAATATTACATATATCCCCTTTTTTCCCTCATCAACCCCCTCCAGCCCACTCCATTGTCTGCTTCCATGGGTTATGTATGCATATATGCATACAAGATCTTTGGTTCATTTTTCCAGGTATATCTTTGTTACTTTTTGCTTTATGATACATGAGCACACTTTTTATGGTTTTTATTATTTTAACTTTATTATTTGTTATCTTGGTGACTGTTTTATGTGCACTTGAAAACAATATGCATTCTATTGGGATCAGTGTCCTATAAATGTTTTACAATAGCCTCTTTATTTTATACTACTATGATTTTTCAATAAATATTATTTTACAGGATTCATTTATAAAAGAGCAGGAAAAACTTAGTTTTGATATAAGTTAGTTTTGTTCCCCTTGAGAGTTTTTTTTTTTTTTTTTTCCTCAGGCTGGTAGGCAGAAGTGGTTTGGTCTATATCTCACACAAAATAATGACATCTTAAATAGAATAGTGGTAATTGTATAAAAATATGGCAGGTTATATTTTTGCTTCCTCTTGAGAGTTTTAAAAAATATATAATTTAAGATTTTTACCAAAATAAAGTTTTTAAACTTTTTGGTTGCTAAGTTCTAAAGATATTGCATTAATGTTTAATTTGTGTTAAGAGTAAAATGCAATTTATTTTTACTTCCTTAATAATATTATGTTTTTATATAAACTCTAACAGTAACACTTGGCACTTATTTATGACTTAACTTTAACTTGAAAATATCCTAAATAAAATATCCTGTGTCTTTTTTTTTTTTTTTTTTTTTACTTCTCAGCCAGATTGTTTTCCCTTTGGAAAATTAACATCAGTTAATGTGTGTGTAGTATGTGTAAAATCAGTTTTTTAGATTTCATCTGTCTTTCATATACTTCCCTTTGTTCAGCCTACAATTTGCTAATGCCTACAATTAAAAGAATTCCTACCTGAGAGCAGATTTTGGGTTGATTGATTTAAAATATCATTTAAATTAAAAATGGAAAAACAAACGTCTGTATAACCTTATCATTATTTTGTAATAGTAAGTTCATTTGTATATGTAGTCCTGAGATTTGTAATAGTAATTCACACAGAGGGATGTTGGAGAGCCAGTTTCGGTCCTATCCCTGCAGGACAGGCTGAGGGGCCTGAATTTGTGTATCAGCTCTCTTGTCCTATCTAATAAAAGCGTGATATGCAAATTGATCATCACTCCAATGCACAAGATGGCTGCCCCCATGTGGACACAAGATGGCCAGCAGGGGAGGGAAGTTGGGAGGGACCAGGCCTGCAAGGGAGGGCAGTTGGGGGCAATCAAGCCTGCAGGAGAAGGCAGTTAGGGGTGACCAGGCCTGCAGGATAGGAGAGTTAGGGGAAATCAGGCTGGCAGGGGACTGGTTAGGGAGTGATCAGTCTGGTAGGCAGAAGTGGTTAGGGGCAATCAGGAAGGCAAGCAGGCAAGCAGTTGGGAGCCAGCAGTCCTGGATTGTGAGAGGGATGTTCAACTGCCAGGTAGGATCAGGCCTAAATGGGCAGTTGGACATCCCTTGAGGACTCCCAGATTGGAGAGGGTGCAGGCTGGGCTGAGGGACACCCTCCTCCCAGTGCACGAAGTTCGTGCACCGGGCCTGTAGTATGCATATAATATCTTTGGTTAATCTCTTCCTGCCATCCACTCCCCCACTTCCCTCTGAGATTCATCCTCTGTTCCATGTTTCCCTGCCTATTATTTTTGCTTTGAGCATCTGCCCCCTGGTTGTCAGTGTGCATCAGGTCGGCCGCTTAGGCAGATAGATAGATTGATTTGCCATAGGAAGGGAGCTCAATTGAAGATGACCAAATAGAAAATAAGTCTGTTTCATAGAGCTTTGTTATGTGAGGTTATATGACTATCAGAATAGACCAGAACAAACTAATTTTGCAGAATATCTTACAGTTTGCACAATTTCTCCTTATGCATTCTTATCTTAATTGATCTTAAAACCCTATAAAACAGTGATCTCATAGAGAAAGTATTCATGTGTGTTGTGTGTGGGGGCGTTAATAATAGTAATGTCTTTATTTTTCAAATCTAGGGAATGGGGTACAAAGGTTAAGTAGCCGGTTAATATGTATGTGATAAGAGTTTAAAGCTAGAGAGTTTAGGGCCTGGAACGCTGACATTTCCAGACAGCTGTTGCCAGAATTTCAGAAGCGTCTCAATTCAAAACATCTGTTGAGTGCATAGCAGTTGGCACTGTGGAAGATATGAAGGGGATAGAGACAATATATTTTTTTATTGACACAATTGCAGATGTCCTCCATTCTGCCCCTCCTTGCTCTGCTTTGCCCACCTCTACCCAGCCCTCCCCACCCCCTGGCCTTCATCCCACTGTTGTCTGAGTCCATGGGCTCTGCATATACATTCTGTAACTAATCTCTTCACCTTATTTTATCCGTTCCGCTGCCCCTCCCCTCAGAGATCTGTCAGTCTGCTCTGTGTATCCATACCTCTGGATCTATTTTGTTGGCCAGTTTATTTTGTTCTTAGCTGCCACGTGTAAGGGGGATCATATAGTATTTGTCTTTCTCTGGCTGGCTCATTTCACTTAGCAAACTAAGCTCCAGGTCTGTCCATGCCGTTGAAAAGGGTAAGATGTTTTTCTTTTTTACAGTCATAGTATTCTATTGTGTATATATACAACAGCTTTTCTAAAGGATGATGTAATCCAGTAGAAATAAAAGACAGTTATAGTAAACAACTATAGGATAAGAGGCAGCAAAAAAATACTTGTTAACATGAATACCAGTTGCCTGGCTCATTAGATGCTTTATATATGTTAACTTTCTCAGGAAAGATGATGATTATCCTAGTTAACAGATGAGACCATGGGCCCAGAAAGGTAAAAAATATTCCTACAGTCTGATAGTAGGAAATGGCAGGTCCAAGGTCTAAACTAGGGGTGGGCAAACTTTTTGACTGGAGGGCCACAATGGGTTCTTAAACTGGACCGGAGGGCCGGAACAAAAGCAACCTGACCATGCTGGCACTCTCATCTTGGGCTGCTGGTGAAGGAGTGGAGGGGAGAGCAAGAGAACCCTCCGCTCTTTCGGCTCCGCGGGCCGGATAGAACAGCCGAATGGGCCGGATCTGGCCCGCGGGCCGTAGTTTGCCCACAGCTGGTCTAAACCCAGGTTTCAGTTTTTGGCCTACAGAACGAAAATTTAGGACAAAAGGATGGAATAAGTTTCCATAAAGTGTTGATTTATATCTTTAGGTAAAACACAGAATTGACATTAAATACAATTAAAAGTACTGCTACTAGCAGTCTGTCTCTACCAGTTCATTTAAAATCACTTTGTTTTAGGGTTAGGCATATTTTCAAAGGAATAAACATTGCATGTAAGAGAGCTTTAGCAGCCCTGGCCGGTTTGGCTCAGTGGATAGAGCGTCGGCCTGCAAATGGAAAGGTCTTGGATTTGATTCCAGTCAGGGGCACATGCCAAGGTTGTGGGCTTGACCCCCAGTTGGGAACTTACAGGAGGCAGCCAACCCATGATTCTCATCATGGATGTGTCTATCTTTCCCTCTTCCTTCCTCTCTGAAATCAATAAAAATATATTAAAGAGAGAGAGAGAGAGAGCTTTTGCATTTTTAGATTGTTGTTTATATTCATATGTACATTCTCAAAATGGTTTTCAAAATTGAACACCAAATGCTTTGTGCTCACAATAAATACCCCTGTGCCAAAATAAAAATTTTCCATTAAAAAATTAGGTGTTTTCCCTTTTTTATTTAATTTATTTGAAATGGAAGAAACTGGAGGTGCGTTAGACCACAGTTTCCTGAGAATTTTCCATGGCAAACATTGTGTCAACGTTAAATAAGGAAGCCTGTGGTTCCTTTCATACCCACGGTATTGTGCGGACGTTCATGCAGGTGTAAAAACTATTTGCTCACAGATTCTTAGCCTTTTAGCTGAAAAATAAAGTTATTTCAATGTAAGATGTATGACTCTATTTGAAAATTTTCTGTGAACTTCCATAGCATTTTCTGTCTCTCCTATGAAGTTGATCACATTCTGCCTTGGAATTGTGATTTGTGCATTTGTCTTAATTTTTTAAATTAGTGCACAATTATAGACCTTAAAAGATGATGTCTGTCTTCAACACCATACCTTCATATAATAAGTCATGTTTATATAAATATAAAGAGGGAGGATGTAAGTGAGGAAGGAGGATGGACCGGAGAGAAATTAGAGAGAAAGGAAGTCTCATGGCCGGGGCCGCCTGCTTATTCTTGTGAGCTCCTACACTTAGCCTAGTGCTTAAACAAACTGCAGCCGAGTCCCAAAGCACGACCAGCGGTGTGAGCCTGAGCCCACTTGCTTCATGAGCCTGTTTCTTTAAATGTTTATGTTTGATCTCTTTCCCTAAAGAAAGGGACTTGAAGTTGGGTCACAAAGTGAGAGAAAATTATCTCAGATAATTTGGAAGAAAATTTGTTTCTCAACAACTTCTCATATTAGACTGAATTCAGAAACCTGACTTTGATACATGTAGTTCTTAAATTGTTTATTTAAAGCAAGTTAGTTAAAAATACCAATTTTGTAATTTCACCAATCATTTAAATAAACTTATTTCTCCTAAGTAAAAAAAAAATGTGAAATTAATACTTTAAACCTTTTTTTAACTTAATTCTTCAAAAAGCAATTAAAAACCATTATTTTACTTGTTTAAATATAAATTTTAATAAGAGTTTATAAAGGGAACACAGACCAAAAATTTTATTTAACAATTAAACTGTCTTGACTTGATTTCAAGATTACCTATCAGGCATAAATAAGAATAACATCTTCATTTATTAAATTAACACATAATTGTACAATTTAAAATTTATTCTAGAGCAGCGGTCGCCAACCTTGTGGACCTCACAGACCACCAGTTGGTGAACGCTGTTCTAGAGCCTTTAAAACACATAGAATTTACAGAATTTGCATCATTAAGTCACTGTAGGATATTTTCCAGGTCAGAGAAATAACATTAGTAAATGAACTCGGTGATAAAATGATTCTTAACAAAACAGTATTTACCTAGAGTCAACACCAGGTATTACCACTGCTCTTCTAAAACTTTTTATAACTAAGATGGAAAGTTGTAGCTAACTCTGGAAAGAAAAATACCCAATTTATCAAAGCTTTTAGCAAGTTGTCAAAGCCAGTAGTAGATGTTTTGAGCAATTCTATGTGAATACATTTTGCCAAAATCTATTAGGATTCCCAGATTTTTTTATCTAAAAACATGTGAAATTAACCCATGTGATGAGAATAGTCACGTTCTCATTTGCCTATTTTACAAATACAAATGTTCATATGTTGGACATTATCTTTGAAACAAATTTTTTGTTGCTACAAGAAATGTACTGAAGAAAGCAGTTACAGATAAATAGTTGTTGCTGCAGTGTCTTCTTTTCCCGTGGAACCTGAAAAAAGGGCGGGCCCTGGAGTGCATATGGTTGGTAGTATAATGAATTTATGGGGCTGCGTTCCCATAAAACGTTATTTTAAAAGATAGGCAACAGGTGAGAACTGGCCGGCTTGCCTACCACCGGATATAAGAATCAAATACTTCTACAAGAATTTTTGTGAAAATGACAGGTCTTTATTAGTTTTCCCCCACTTTCAACTTAAATTGATTACTTTTAAGCATAAGCTGTTGACTTCTTGCTGTGATCTGTAAGGATTTCTCTCGTTCCTCCTCCATGAAATATCTGTACCTTTCCATTCTTCTAATATATGTAGACTAGAAGTACTGGAGCAGGGGGAGAGGGGTGTGCACACAGGAGGAGTCCCCCTCAGCCTAGCCCAGCCTGCACCCTCTCGCAGTCAAGGACCCTTCAGGGGATGTCTAAGCCGGCCGTCAGACTTCGCTCTTGCAATCCAGGACACCTCACTCCTTTCCTTCCACCACTGCGCTCTCCAGCTATGAGCCAGCTGAGTGACACCCCCACTGTGGGAGTGCAGTGACAACTAGGGGGAGCTCCTGCATTGAGCGCCTGCCCCCTCCCTGGTGGTCAGTGCATGTTATAGAGACCAGTCGTTCTGCAGTTCGGTCGATTTGAATATTAGCCTTTTATTATATTCTAGGTGTACCAATTAATAATGTGGATTTTTTTAATAGATGGAATTACACATATGTTTTGATATGCATGCTATTTTGTTGTATTGACAACAAGCTTCAAAACTTCATAGTCAAATTTGCTGACGGTGTTAACATCATAAATATATTTACACTTAAAAATGTTTAATTTTGTGCCCAAAAAAGAGCATTTGCAGGAAGTTTTAATTCATTACTTTATTTTGAAGAAAATTGTGGCTTAATACTTCGGGAAGCTTATGGTGAACATGCTTCATCTCAAGATACTTGTGAGTGCTGGTTTAAATGCTTTATTTTTTTTTAATATATTTTATTGATATTTTACAGAGATGAAGGGAGAGAGATAGAGAGCTAGAAACGTCGATGAGAGAGAGACATCGACCAGCTGCCTCTTGCACACCCCCTACTGGGGATGTGCCTGCAACCAAGGTACATGCCCTTGACCGGAATCGAACCCGAGACCTTTCAGTCCGCAGACCGATGTTCTACCACTGAGCCAAACCGGTTTCGGCTTAAATGCTTTAAAAGTGATGATTTCTTTGTGAAAGATAAAGAACGTCTAGGTCAACCGAAAAAGTTTTAAGACCAACAATTACAAGCATTATTGGATGAAGATGCGTGTCAAATTCAAAAACAACTTGCAGAAAGATTAAACCTTGCTCAGCAAACGATTTCCGACATTTACAAGCAATGGAAAAGTTTTTAAAGGAAGGAAAATGGGTGCCACATCAACTGAACGAAAGATCAATGAAAAACCAAAAAGTTATCAGTAAAATGTTGCTTCAACGTCACAAAAAGAAAGTCTTTTTTGCATCGAATTGTGACTAGCGATGAAAAGTGGCTTTATTTTGAGAATCCAAAATGCACAAAATCATGGGTTGATTCAGGTCAACCATCAATATCACCTACAAGGCCAAATCACTTTGGAAAGAAGACAGTGCTCTGTGTTTGGTGGGATCAGGAAGGTGTGGTGTATTATGAGCTTCAAAAACCAGGTGAAACCATTAATATTGATTGCTACCAACAACAAATAATCAATTTGAACCACTCTTTGATCGTGAAATGACCAGAATGTGCCAGAAGACACATTCAAAGTAATTTTGCTTCATGATGACGCACCATCACACACTTCAAAACCAGTTAAGAACACATTAAAAGATCTTGCCTGGGAAGTATTAACCCACCCGCTGTATTCACCAGGCCTTTCTCGTTCAGATAACCACTTATTCTGATCACTTTCTGAGCAGCACTTCAAAACACACGAAGAAGTGGGAAATTAGGTCTCTGAATGATTTGCCTCAAAACAAGAAGAGTTCTATTGGGAGGTATCCACAGATTTCCTGAAAGACAGGGAAATATGTAGCTAGCAATGGACATTATTTTGAATAAAGCACTTGATGTTTCTCTTGGAATTGCTATGTTTTCTTTCATTACAAAATCCACTATTATTAACTGGTACACCTAGTAGGATTATATATAAATTTAGGTTAAATGAGAGCATTTTGTAATTATGTTATTTTACTATGTCATGTAGTGATTACTTTTCCCTTTCCATAATATTTCTATTTCCTATAGTTTATCATTGTTATGTTTGTTTTGTTAGTTTTCTATCATCTAGCATAGCACCATACCCCTCAATAGTTACTGAAATCTCCTCTAAAAATATTTAATACACCAGGTGTTCTAATTCTAAATCTGTCACCATACTGGGCATTTCTTTTGCCTGGATCTTTTCTTTCTTAAATCCCAGGCCTTCCTCATTTGCTGTATCCTTCATATCAGGGTGAGGCATTGGCTATTTCTTAGGAGAATGACTCAAGGGATGTGAACTTTTTTAAACCTTGAATGTCTCAACACATTTTTATTCTTACCTAGTTTGAAACTGATTTTCCTGCACAAATTTAGAAGCATTGCTTTATTGTCTTTCGACCTCTGATCCTGATTCCTAAATTTGTGTGAGTGTCTGTGATATAAGTATTATTCGTGTGTGTGTGTGATTTGCTTTGCTTGCTTTTTCTTCAGAAAGCTTCTAAAATCATTATTCTGATGTGACTGTTTTCAAATATTGTGTTGAGCCTTTTCAACCTGAAAAATTATGTCCTTCATTTGGGGTTCTTTGGTACAGCCTTTAATATGCTTTTGTAAAGTTCAAGCAAGCATGTTTGACCCATAAACTTCAGCAGTGTAGCTTGTCACTGAGTGACTCAGGATACCAGCAATAGGCTTTCTTCCCAGATTCTCTCATATCTCTTTAAGGTAGATAAAATGGGTAAGAAGTCCAGTGTTACATCAGGAAACCTAGAAATATATTGAAGAAGCAGAAGACTGATTTAATATTGTGTGTAATGAATGATCTCCCAATGAACTACATTTTATAGGAGGTTGAACAGAGATGTGTAAGAGTCACAGTCAAAGTATATCAGTTTCTCTAAGGCTGCTATAACAAAATGCCACAAAATAGATGGTTTAAAACAACAGAAATTTATTCTCTAATGATTCATGAAGCTAAAATATGAAGTCAAAGTGTCAGTAAGGTCCTAGAAAAGAAACCTTCTTTGCTGCTTCCAACCTCTAGTGTCCCTAGGCTTTCCTCGGCTTATGGCAGTTTAATCTCTGCCTCAGCCTTCTTTCTTCATTTTCTATCTCCCTGTGCCTCTGCAACCAAATCTCCTTAAGATACCAGTCATATTATATTTAAGGCCCACCCTAATCCATTGTGATCTCTTAAATCTGCAAGGATTTTGCTTTTAAATAAGGTCACATTCTGAGTTTCTAGTTGAACATAAATTTTAGGGGAAGATTATGCAGCCCGGTACCAAGGTGATTAGATAGCAGCAGGCAGTCCTGGCAGAGGATCTTCACCAGGCTTAATTTGAAGACATTATTCTGGGTGACATTACCTAGATCAGTGTTCTAAACAGTAGATTTCAAACTGTTACCTTTTTGCTTTTACTTAAGATACTCCCAAGTTTATATTACTTGCAAGGGAAAAAAACCTTATATTGGGTTATTTAACATTGTAGGATAAATTTATAATAAAGATGTTTGAAGCTGGTAGCTCTTCTTTCGCACACTAGTGAAATTTATTCACTTGCTTAATGGAATATTTACGGAATGCCAACTATTAACCATTATTGTTCTAGGCATTGGGGTGGGGAATGTCTGGCCCACGGGACATATAAGGCCTGCAAAATCATTTGGTCTGGCCCTGCTAAGGCATTAGGCGTAAGTTAATTAAATGTTTGACCAAATATAGCAGGCTAATTTTTAAGTTGATAATTTTGTATGGCCCTCAAAAGTGTTATGAATATCCAAATGGCCCTTGGCAGAAAAAAAGGTTCCCCCACCCTGATCTCTACAACAATGGAGAAGCTAAGGTGTCTGCCTTACAGATATGCAGATATCTGAACTGGCATGGAGCATTGGGTGATGTGAAATAAATGAGGAGTGATGGAAAGCGTTGTGTTAGTTTGGGCAACATTTTAGCAGAGACCAGAATACAGTGAGATGATCAACCATGTATATATGTGGCAGGAGAGTAGGTAGGGAAGATCTTGCAATGGAAAAGCCTAAGTATCAAGAACAGATAACATTATCTGGTTATATTTTAAAAGCTCACTGTGACTGTTTCAGGGAAAATTGGCTGTAGGGGAGCAAAATGCTAGAGAGTGATCGGGTATGAAATTATTGCATTTGCCCAAGTGAGAAGACCGTTGGTGAGTTGGTGAAAGGTAGTAAGAGTAGAAATGGTAAGAAGTGAGTATATTTTGCAGTTGGAACCATGGGATTTGCTGAAGGATTAATTATGAGATATAAGGAAGGAGAAATATAATAGAAGAATCTTTAGACTTTTAGGCCTGTGTAACCAGAAAAGTTAAAATTACATACAGTAAATTGGGAAAGTCTATAGTAAAAGTGTACTTGAGAAGAAAAATCAAAGAATTATCTAACTATCAAGTAGGTGGTTGAATATATGAGTTTTTAGCCCAAGTTAAAACTGAAAGTAGAAATTTGGAAGTTATTAGCCTACAGATGATATTGAAAGCAGTTTATCCACATTATGAATTTTCTAAATTCTTAAATACATTAAATATGATGTGTAATCTGTACCTGTTCAGTCATCATCAGATATTTATAAAGTTTTGGCTGTAAGCCAGGCACTGTAGTGGAAGGTTCTGAGAATGCAATAGTAATAATTGGACATTCAAAGTATAAATATAGAGAATTAGATAATTACTTGGTATATATTAAATGTAAGTTCAAACATTATATAGTCATAAGTTATATCACCGAGCATAATACTGTGTCATTTGATTCCTTTATATTAATTTAGTCTTAACTTGATCTTTTCAGTTCTTTGAAAGCAGGAGCTATATTATACTTAATATATATATTAAGTATAAAAGTACATACATACATACATATGTATGATTGGAATCGAACCCGGGACCTTTCAGTCCACAGGCTGACGCTCTACCCACTGAGCCAAACCAGCTAGGGTGATATTTTTTTTAGACTTTTTAAAAATCACATGTGATGTCTATCACAATTTTAGAAAGATGTTAAGTACCCAAACAATATTTATTAATTGATTACACAATAATTATAAGTTTCCAAGGACAGTAGTATTTTTATCAGCATGAATTTTATTGTTTCAATTTGCAGCCTGAATCTACTGCGACTGAAAGAGCAATTGCCAGATTAGCAGTGCACCCTCTTCTGAAGAAAAAAATAGATGTGCTGAAAGGTATGAATTAAAACCATGTACTTATTAACGAACTTATGCATATTATTTTTTAAAAACGGCTGTTGATTTATTTGTGTTTTTGGTTCTTTTGCCTTTCAAGGACCTGTTCTGTTATAAATATCTCTTTCAAATACCGTATTTGCCGGCGTATAAGACGATTTTTTTGGCCCTGAAAAATATGCCTCCAAGTGGGGGGTAGTCTTATACGGCGAGTATATAACAAACTCTGTATTTTGAGTGTAAATATTAGGGGGTCGTCTTATACCCAGTCGTCTTATACGCCGGCAAATACGGTATTTTCATATGTATGGGTAGAGGCTTGAAAATATGGAAAGTATCTGATACCTGAAGAATTATCTATCAAGTAGGTGATTGGATACATGAGTCTGTAGTCCAAGTTAATTCATATTCTTTTCTAAATTCTAACATTTGAATATATGTAATATATATTCATGATTATATTGAATACAATAGATTTTCTAATTATTGATGTAATTCATATTATTATTTTTATGTGTCTATTTAGCCATGTGATTTCCATTTAGTATGTATATTCTAAAATTTATTGAAAGAATTAAATTCTTTTGTCACAGATTAGAAGACATTTTTATGTCTGAAAACCAATTCATAATGCTCTACAATTATATCTATACATTATTTCTATAGAAATTAAAGTCATCATTTTGTTTTATTTATTTGCATTCAGTAAAGTTTTTACTGTTCTTCAACACTCCAAGGCATGAAATGATGGGTTTTTCTCATTTTATGTTTTAAATCCTGAGCTTTCTTATTCAAAGTTTAGTTTCTAAAAAGTCAGTAGCTTTCTTTGTAAATTCAGACCTGTTTGTTATATATTCACTCATGCAACACTTAACGACAGGAATAACATTCTGAGAAATGCATCATTAGGTGATTTCATAATTATGCAAACACTATTTAGGGTACTTACACAATTAGATGGTATGGCTTCCTACACACCTAGACTCCATTATAATCTCACGTAACCACTGTCATATATGCCATCCATTGTTGATGGAAATGTCATTATGGTGCTTGATTGCATTTCATATAATGTATAAATTAGCCCAGGGGTTCCTAAATAATATAAGGAATATTGTACTGAACATTGATGTTTTTGTTGTTTGTTTCAATATTGAAGCAAGTTGTGTGCTATTTTTCTTGCAGCTGCCGTCAAAACCTTCAAAGATGCAAGACAAAATGATGCTGAAGTTAAGTCATCAACGAAAGCTTCAGAAGAAAGTCATTCCAAGGACACTTCATGTTCAAATGACGATGCCATTAAGTTGCAGCATGAAGGTACTATTATCAGTGAGCAAAAAGACAAGGATGCCAAAATATTAGCAAAGAAACCAATTAATAGTTCAAAAGAAAAAATAGCCAAGATGGAACATGGACTCAAAACAGTGGGTAGTTCAAATTCTCCGTCACAGCCTTCTGAAAAGGATCCTGTAGTTCCCTCTGGACCACAGAAGACGCCTGCTGACCCCAAAATGAAAACATTAAGTCAAAAGCAAGAAAAGAAAGCCGTTGATAGTTCACTTGGTGATAACAGTGATGGAGAAGAATCACATGAAGAAGAGAAGGAGTATTTTGATGATAGCACAGAAGAAAGGTTTTACAAACAGTCTTCCATGTCTGAGGATAGTGATAGTGGAGATGACTTCTTCATTGGGAAAGTCAGACGGACACGAAAGAAGGAAAGTAGTTGTCCTTCAGTTTTGGAACAAAAATCTCCCAAAAAAGTGTTCCCTGAAGAAGATATACTTGAAACCAGTGAGAGTATAAGAAATGACAAAAACAAGCCAAGTACAGAAGCAAGGAAGTTTGAATCGGTGTTTTTCCATTCTTTATCTGGATCTAAAAGCTCTAGAAGGTAATTCTATTTTGGTATTCTGAAATAACCATGAATTTTTAATTTTTAAAAATATTAAATATTTATGCATTCTAATAGTGAAAGAAAAGACTAGTTTATACAAAATACATCCACTTTATATTAAGATAATATATACAAAAACACAAATGTCAGTGACACATTTATCCAGCTTCATAAGAAAATTAGATGTATAGCTAAATAATTTTTCTAACTAATTTAAGTTTATCCCTTCAATTACCAAAGTTTTGAAATTTCGAGTTAGCTTTTGATGAATAACTTTTGAAAATGTCTCACATAGTTCACTCTTTAAACAAAACTTAATGAATAAAAATGTGATAGGTTTTTGTTGTTTTGTTTTGTTTTTATTAACCTATAGCCATTCTTGTAAGCACCCGTCATTTTATTATGTATTTCTATTGCAGTACAGCTGCTTGCCTTAACAACAGAGTTTCTCCAGAATGCTTTTTTTTTTTTTTTAATGTTTGGTGATGCTGCTGTCTCTATTTCTGATTTTAAATACCACTTTGCACAGCTGTTCTGTTTCAAATCAATAAGTTTATTTTCATTTGTAATTTTAATCAGGTAGGGGTATCTTTACACCTGTTAAGCTATTTTCTTCGGTATTAGCTGCTTTCTTCAGTGAACTGTTTTCTATGTATTTAGAGGTCAGGGATCATTTTAATACAATAGAAAATTGTGACATTGATAGAAGTTTAAAAGTATGGAAGCCCTAGCTGGTTTGACTCAATGGATAGAGTGTCAGCCTGGGAACTAAAGGGTCCCAGGTTTGATTCTGGTCAAAGGGCACTTGCCCAAGTTGTGGGTTCGACCCCCCCCAAATAGGGGGTATGCAGGAGCAGCCAATCATTGATTCTCTTTCATCATGATGTTTCTATCTGTCTTTCTTACTCTCTGAAATCAATTATATATATATATATATATATATATATATATATATATCTCCTATCTAATAAAAGAGTAATATGCAAATTGACCATCATTCCAAGACACAAGATGGCTGCCCCCATGTGGACACAAGATGGCCTGCAGGGGAGAGCAGGCTAGCAAGGGAGGGCAATAGGAGGGGACCCAGGTCTGCAGGGGAGGGCAGTTGTGGGTGATTAGGCTAGCAGGGAGGGCATTTAGGGGTAACTGGGCCAGCAGGGGAGGGCACTTGGGGGGGGGGGGCAAGCCTGCAGGGGATGGCAGTTGCAGGGGGGGGGGGCAGGCCTGAAGGGGAGGACAGTTAGGGGCAATCTGGCTGGCCAGGGAACAGTTAGGTGTCAATCAGGCTGGCAGGGGAGTGGTTAGGGGTGATCAGGCTGGCAGGCAGAAGCGGTTAGGGGCAATCAGGTAGAGGCAGGTGAGCGGTTGAGAGCCAGCAGTCCTGGATTGTGAGAGGGATGTCCAGCTGGCCAGGATTGGGCCTAAATGGGTAGTTGGTCATCCCTCATCAGATCCGATTGGAGAGGGTGTCCAGATAGGCTGAGCTGAGGGACAATCCCATCCCCCGTGCATGAATTTTGTGCACCAGGCCTCTTTCTATATATATAATGAGTATAGAAAAGACATACAATCATCTTTGGAGCTTTGAAAATAATTAACATATCTCCTAAACCTGCCTCAAAAGCCAACCTTTTTTTCTCACTTGAAAATAACATATCACTATCCCTTTTCTTTCCTACTAAATGTAAGTCTCAATTTTTGTTTTATGTGACTCATTCCCCCGTGAAAAGATTGTTTGAATTCTTTGTCTAGCTAGACCTCAAAAATAGACACAAGGTAACCATAGAATATTAAGTTAGAAGATTTTTTTTTCTTTTTAAATTTTATTTTTCAATTACAGTTTACATTCAACATTATTCATTTCAGGTGTGCAGCATAGTGGTTAGACAATCATATGCTTTACAGTGTTGCTCCCAATATTTCTAGTACCCACTTGATACCATGCATAGTATTTCCTCTGCTATACTTTATATATCTGTGATTGCTTTATAATTACAAATCTATACTTTTTAATCCCTTCATTTTTTTCATTCAGTTTCCAAACCTATCCCCTCTGGCAATCATCAGTCTGTTCTCTGTGTCTGTGTTCTTTTATTTTGTTCTTTAGATTTACATGTAAGTGAAATCAATTTATTTTTCTCTGTTAAGTCAGATTTACTTATCTTTTAAAATTCCTAATGGTGTTTTTCTTCTCTTAGAAATTACAGGGAACAGGCTCCGAAAAGCAGCACCCCAGGTATGTTATTAATGACTGGTTTACCTTCATATGCAGTAAAGCAATGCTTTGTCAAAGTAGAAGGATGAAAAATTCTCATTACTCAGTTGCCTGAATGTATTATGTACCCACAGAAATGGAAATAGAACATCTTCTAATTACCATCTTATAATTAACTAGAGGCCAGTTGCACGAAGAGATTCGTGCAATAAGCCTTCCTTCCCTTGGCTTCCAGCACCCGGGACCCAGGCCTTTGCTCCGGCCAGAATCTGCCTTTTTAGTTTTTGCTGCAGACTTGAGCTAGAGACTGCCATCTTGGTCTTCACTGCAGACTCTGGCTAGAGTCTGCCATCTTCATCTTCACTGCAGACTCCAGAGTCTGCAGTCTTGTCTTCGCTACGGCAGAGTGCCACTCCTGTAGATCCCTTCAGCCCCATTCCCCCCAACCTCCACCCTCCCTCATAGCAGGTGTTCTGCCCCACCTGGCCGCTCTGCGCCTGGAGCAGCTGGGTGGCCACCATCTTTGCCCTTCTAATTTGCATACTCACTCTGATTGGCTGTGGCCATAGCCGAGGTCAATTTACATGTTTGTCTATTATTAGGTAAGATTTAATTTGTTTTATTTCCCTATGCCCTGCCATTGGGAAAGATAGACAAAATTTATTAGGAAATATTGGATGTACTTAACTAAATGAATGCATTCTTTAAGTAAATTATTATATGAGCTATATCTTAGTCAACACTATGCTGTTAAACATTCTGGGTCGAGATAAATTCAAAGTTTTTGTTGTGTTTTTTTCTTTTTTAATCCTCACCTGAGGACATGCGTAGAAAGAGAAGGGGAAGGAAGGAGAGAGAGAGAGAAACTTTGATCTATTGCCTTCTGTATATGTCCTAACTGGGGACCTAAGTCACAACCCAGGTATGGGCTCTGACCAGGAATCAAGCCAGCAGACTTTTAGTGTACAGCATGACACTCAACCAGCTGAGCCACTCTGGCCAGCTCAACGTGTTTTTAAATTAATTTATAACAAATCAAGTTTAATATATTTGGATCTGCTAACTTCTGTGTATATTCCAAACTCTCACTGATTTAAAAACAATAAAAATTTGTTCTCACTCACATCACAGTCAAGCATGAATCAGCAGAGAGGCTGTGTTTCACATAGTCATTCATTGATAAAGTTTCATTTGGATTCTTCCTCTTGCAATTTCCAGATATTCTCCATTTTGCCAACAGAAGGGAATAAAGTACATGGAAAATTTTGCAGAAGGCTATTGTGGGCCAGGCCTGAAGTGGCAGAAATCAGTTCTGTTCTCATTTCATTAGCCAAAATTCTATTACATGAACCCATATCTAGCCACAAGGGAGTTAAGAAATGCAGACTGACTCTGTGGCTAGGAGAACAAAATAAAGTGGAATTTCTTGAACAGATAATCACATAATCACCATTCTTGTTATCACCAGATGCCCATTTTTTTCCCCTCCCACACATAGAGCACACTGACCTCCTTCCCAACAACGCCAGCCCAAAGGCCCATCCAGCTCAAAGCCCAGGATTACTGAGTGATGCTTGTGGTCCTTTCCACAGAGCTCATGGATATGACATATTAGTGACCTGTACATTAAAAAAATAAACTGGCCTTGTCCATTGTGGCTCAATTGGTTGAACGTCATCCAGTGTACCAATGGTTCACTAGTTTGATTCCCAGTCAAGGCAAATGCCCAGGTTTCAGGCTCTGTCCCTAGTAGGGGGTATGCAGAAGTCAGCTGATTGATGTTGCACTCACATTAATGTTTCTTTTTCTCTCCCTTCCTCTCAAATATCAATAAAATATTTTTAATAAAACATAAAAATTTGAAACTAGCGTAGCAGTTCATTGATAGATGGGAAGAAAATAGGTATCTGAGACTGAAAAGTGAGCATTTGTGTGCTAAAGATAGGTAAAACGGTTGGCAGTTGAAACTTGGAAAGTGGGCTTCATGTTTTTGGAGTTTGGGTGGTAAGAGGTTGGAATCTGTAAAAGACTAGTATACTGTTGGCTCTTTGGCAACATACTACAAAAAATAAAGGAGAGAGATAGAGCTTCCATTGGCAATAGCTCAAGTTACATGGTCTCATTTAACTGTTGTGTGATGGGAAATACATTATGGTTGTGCACCTAGAAGGAAAAGAAGACCAACGTTGGCAAACACACACAAACATAGGATAACTAAACTAAAGCCATACCCATGTTTTCCCTGAGGAGACCCGAGTAAAAGAGATATTTTTTTGTTTATTTTTGCTTAACTTTTTAATTTATAATACTTACCAATTTACTCACACATGCAAATTTACTTTGCATAATTATAAAAATATATATTATTAGTTTAAAAATACTGTCTCATTCGAATCTCAGTTCACATGAAACTTTCACTTAACATTTAAACTTCATTCTTCATCCCTAGAGCCACTCTGAGTATTATAAATTTCTGGAGCACATGGTGATTTGTATAAAATATGAGCCTGTGTACATATTTTAGAAACTGTATGCACTTATTTATAAAACACTAGAGACCTAGTGCATGGATTTGTGCACCGGTGAGGTCCCTCGGCCTGGCCTGTGAGGATCGGGCCGAAACCGGCTCTCTGACATCCCCCGATTGGTCTTGGATTGCAAGAGGGCGCAGGCCAGGCCATGGGACCCCACCAGTGCACAACCGGGGCTAGGGAGGGCCTGCAGGAGAGCTCCAGGGCATGTCCGGCCCCTCTCGCCTCCTGATCAGCTGGACCCCAGCTGCAAGCTAAACTACCAGTCAGAGTGTCTGCCCCCTGGTGGTCAATGTGCATCATAGTTAATGGTCAAACGGTTTCTTAGGCTTTTATATATGAAGATTATGCCATTGCTTTTTAAGGAGATCTTTTAAAAGGCTTTTGATAATGTCTAAATTGAAGTGGAGAAATTATGTGTCCTATGTTAAACTTAATATAGGATGCTTAATACATCTATATTAAACTTTTTGCCTCCCTATTTCTTTTTTTGTCCTCCCCCCCTCATCTCTCCCACCCCCCGTTTATTTCTGATTCTATAAACATGCATTGATTCAGGTCTTTTCAAGCTAGTATATCTCTCCCAAACAGTAGTTTGTTCAAGGTAATGTAATTGAAGTGCCTCATAATATAAGATGCCATAAGGACTAGAATATAAGTTGGCAACCTCATATCTTTTGGTAGCTTTGTGATTAAAACAAAACTTTGTCTTGTATTGAAGTAGATTTAGTAATTTACTTTGTAGTAATAACTTTGTTCAGTAACAGAAGGGAGTGAAATCAATAGCCTTTTAAAAATAAACCTATCAACATTGTCAGATTTAGTATCTTAGAAAAGACATGTGCTTTCTGGCTTTATCTGCTTCACACCCAGATTTCATAAGCAAATGATATTTCTTAAGATATCACAGCACATATTAAGAGGCAAGCAATACACTACACATCCACTTGCAAGGATTAGGAAGCATGTGTCCCAACATTGATGCTGATGTTCTATATCAACTTCAAACTGCTCCCTATTGGACTTGGGTTTAGAATGAGGTATTCTATTTCAGTAAAACTAAATTTCTTCTTCAGTACTGATTTGAGAAGATAAAATATGTTTCTTTTGCATGTTGTTTGGGTATATACTTAATTTTCATTATTTTTGATTCCTCCCAGGTTTTCATCAAGATGATTCTCAACTCAAAAATCAGTTTATTAAGAATGCACCACGAGGACCACAAAATACTAGACAGCAGACACAGCTGCCTCTTCATCCTTCATGGGAAGCAAGCAGGCGGCGAAAAGAGCAGCAATCTAAAATTGCTGTGTTTCAGGGGAAAAAAATTACCTTTGATGATTAATTAGTACCTCTTTTTGTGAACTTTTCCATCTAAAAAATTTTCCTTCTTTTTGTTTTTTTGCCAGCCTATTATTTAAACTTGTATTTGGATAAGTCTTTTTGGAGGAGGTATAGAAATAAGTTTGTTGTTGTCTTTATTTCTCTTTTTTAAATATGTTCAAGTTATGTTTACATAAATCTTCCACAAATCAACAACATAAGTTGGTTTTTTAAAAATATGCCCAGAATATTTCCTTTATAAAAGAATTTTGAGATTATTACCGTATTTGCCGGCGTATAAGACGATTTTTTGGCCCTGAAAAATACGTATTTGCCGGCGTATAAGACGCCTGGGCGTATAAGAAGACCCCCTAACATTTCCACTAAAAATACAGAGTTTGTTATATACTCGCCGTATAAGACTATCCCCCACTTGGAGGCATATTTTTCAGGGCCAAAAAATCGTCTTATACGCCGGCAAATACGGTACTCAAGATTTCCTCATTTGTGCTTATCATGAAGTATATTTCACTGAATTAGGTCTGTGTTTTTTTGCCTTGAGAATAAAAGTTGAGATATATTTAAAATAATAATTGAAAATTATGAGGAAATTGTAGCTATTTAAAGTAGATAACCTCTACTAAAAGTTATTCTTGTTAGTAAAACTAAGATTAAGGTAGTAATGTTTGGCCAGCCTGGATGGGTTAGATTGGTTAGAGCATCTTCCCAGTAAAAACAAGGTTGTGGTTTCAGTCTTTGATCATAAAATAATCAACCAATGAATACATGAATAGATGGAACAACAAATTGATGTTTCTCTCTAATATCAATAAAAAAGAGTAATATTTATTTGGGGTATACAAATAATAAATTATACAAAAATTAATATTTATTACAGTTTTATTTAATAATGATCTTGTACTTTTTGACTTTTAGTTTCCCAGGACAATTGTAGATTTCTGAATATTTCAATTATTTAGGTTACATTACTGTCTAAGTGTAGCAACACAACCAAGAATTATTCTATTTCACTGCATATAAATATTTCTGTTAAATTCAAAATGTATGACACCTAATTACGTGGCCATGTGCTCTTAAGAGAAAAATAAGATTTTAAACATTCTTTCAAGCCCAACTGGCATTGTTCAGTGGTTGAGCGTCAACCTATGAACCAGGAGGACATGGTTCAATTCCTGGACAAGGCACATCTTGTGTTTCAGTAAAATGCAGGCACATCCAGTAGGGGGCGTGCAGGAAGCAGCCAATCAGTGATTCTCTTTCATCAATGATGTTTCTATTTCTCCTCTCTCCCTCTCTGAAATCAATAAAAATATATGTGTGTGTGTAATATATATATATATATATATATATATATATATATATATATATATGATAAAATCTCTTCAAAAGTTATTGGCAGGGAAAGCCTCTGGTTATCAGGAATTCTCAAGCTCTGGAGAGTCATTTCTTCATTTTCCATGAGCTTAAAAATTTAGATAACTTGAGCAATGGAATTCAAGATACTGTGTGGAAAGAAAATTATTTCATGTTGAATGCAAAATTTGTTTTTTTTTCTTTCAAATTTTATTTTGATATAATTTTAGTTATGTTAGATTGACAGTAATTTCAATTATGAAAATTTATTACAGGAAAAAAAAGTGAAAGAAAAATGTCTCTATGCCTTCCCAGATTTAGCCAAGCTAGGAAGTTGAGAGCACTATTTTCCAGACTGCCAAGTCTGCTTAAGACTTTACCCCAATTGCAAGGAGTTAGGGGCCAACTACAAAGTTAGAGAGAAGAGCCCACAAGACCACTCTTACTCCTGACACCAGTTGCAGGTTAGGAGGTGGTGTGCAGGTGGCGAATGGGTATAAGGTTCCCCATACACTGAGGTTCAATAGAGCTCATTGAAACCTATTACATTCACAGAGTTTATTTATCACAGGGAAAGTGCACAACTTATAAACAGCAATAGGAAGAGATGTGTAGAGCAATATCTATGAGGGATCTAAATGCAAAGCTGCTGTTGTCCTCCGGACATATTATCATTAAGGATTCAAATGCAGATTGCCAGTCTGAAGAGCTTTCTCAAGGTTTTGTATCCAGAATTTTTACTGTGCCTTCAATATTTAGGGATGATTGATTGCCCACATAATTGTTCCAGAGGGACTGATACTACATGACCCAAGCCCCTATGGTAAATCACATGGTTTGTCTTTTTTTAGTGTAGCCAGCCCCTACCCTAAACAAAGACAGTCCAATCAGGTCCAATATAGATTGCCTTCACCTTCTTGAGTTACTGTCTTTGGCAAGGCCGAGTTCTTTACCGCACCCTGTCCTGCACCCAATTTCCATGAACATTTACTGCATTAACATTTTACTGTATTTCCTTTACGTGTAGCTTTCATCTTTCTCCTTTTCCTCCTATTTATCCCCCTCTCTTTCTATCTTCCACTCTTTCTCCCTTTCCAACTGCTTTCTTGTTCTCATCCTTTTCCCATTTCATTTTTTTTGTTTCCTTCTCTCACCTCCACCCTTTATATTCTCTTTATAAACAAAGTCATTCTCTATCTCTTATATTACCACAATCCAGTTACCAAATGCTCAGATTTTTCCAATTGTCCCCATGTCTTTTTACATCTGAAAAGCCAACATCATACCTTACATTCAGTTGATAATAGTTGCTGAGTCTATTTTAGTATTTTTATGGCATTGACATTTTTCAGAAGTATTGAACATTGCCCCTTTATTTGGGTATGTCTGATATCTCCATTATTAAATTCAAGTTAGGCATTTTGGGCAGGAATATCATAGGAGGGATGTTGTATTTATCCCAGTGCATATTAAGAGGCAGGTGATGTTGATGTGACCTAGTACTGGTGATGTTAACTTGCTTGTTTCAGGTAATGTCTGAGATTTCCCCACTGGAAAGTTAGTATTTTCTTTGTAATGAACAATTATTTTTAGAGAGATACTTTCAAATTATAGACTATTCTAAAACTTTCACTGTCTAGTTTTACCATTCAGCCATAATTCTTACTGAAATTATTACTGCTAGAATAATTGTAAATGGTAATTTTAAAAAGGATTTCTTCTAATTTCTATAATTACTAGCTGGCTTTTTATATTAAGGAAGAACTATTTAGTTTTAAATTTATTTCATTATGATCTCATGGATACCTCTTTCTATTTTTATTGGATTTTTTTTCTGTCTAATATTGGCTTATAAGGTTTACTATATATATATCACAGTCTAACCGACAGTACACATTTTCTAAAATTGATTTCAGAGAAAGGAAGGGAGAGGGATAGAAACATCAATGATGAGAGAATCATTGATTGGCTGGCTTCTGCACACCCCCTAACTGGGGATCAAGCCTAAAACCCTGACCAGGAATTGAGCCATGACTTCCTGGTTTATAGGTTGACATTGAACCAATGAGCCACACTGGCAGTGCAGTACACTTTAATTTCTTTCCTCCCAGCCTTTGTTCTGTTATTTACATACATTTTGCTTTTATGTGAACCCTATAATACATTGTTATTCTTTTTGCTGATGATATCCGGGAATGTTGCTAAATATTCTATAGTATATATAACAAAGAATTATGCAGGTCAAAATGTCAACAATGCTAAGGCTGGGAAACCTTAGTGTAGGGCTCATTTGGCCCCATTACTGAATCACTTATCTTATGCTTTGTCTGTAAGGAAATCTTTCTGTTGTGTCTGGTGAGAACACAAACTATTCCTGGGACTATAAATTCTTAGTATTGTTCCACTACTTTCTAGAGATTTTCCTCCCTGGCCTTGGTAGATTCTTTATATGCATTGCACATATCAGTCTTACATGATCAACTTGAAGGAACCCTTCCTTCTGTACACCTAGGAACCTTTCTGTGCATCTTCCTCTTCTGTATTTTTCCTCCCACAATCTAGTCACATTAGCTTATCTAAACTCTGAACTAGCAGGTAGTGAGCTGAAGCACTCAACTCACTTGGTTTTTTCCTCTGGGGTGTTAATACCCTGTACAGCTTTTTAATCCATTATCCCAAACCTTTGTTTTATAAATTTTATTAAGTTTTCTAGTTGCTTAATGTAGAAGGGCAAATCTGGTTTCAGCTATTATGTAATGGTCAGAAATAGAAGTCCCTTATTTTGATACTCAAATTGTCCTTAATTTGACCACTGGGAGCCTTTCACAATGTATTTACTTGTTTTCTCAACTCGAGACTACACTGAAGTTAATTTCAGAATTGCTAATGATGCCTCTGTAAAACAGGAGTCCATTAACCAAAGTTCAGTATATGTTTAGAATGCTTTTTTCTTTAGCCTGAGGACATATGGTCTCAAAACTAAGTTTGAAAGTTATCTGGGATGATGTCAGCAAAAGTGGTGGAATAAGGGCATCCAGAATTTTTTCTCTGTGTCAAAAGCAATGAGAAAACTGTCCTTATTGTCAGAATCAACTTTGTAGAGCTATGGAATTAACTAAAGGCTTACAGCAATCCAGGGAGTATTTTTCAAGAAAAATGGCTGAATGTTCATAAGAACAGTCATCTTTGTGACTTTTTAACTTGCCCTATTCTCGTCCCCACTTCTCAGATACCTGGTAGTCTTGCAAACCGGCAGCTGACAGCCATTGGGGTCAGCTTCATAGATACATTATCAGAATTGTTTTTATTTGACTACTTTGGTAGTTCACTGGAAGGCCCGCCCCTCTTGTAAATCTGTCTTGTGTCAAAGAGCTTGCCCAGTGCATAAAGCCATTTCCTGAGATCACTTAGAAAACAAAGAGAGGCAGTTGTTCAACATCATAGATGCCTGAGGCAGTGAATAACTTGGGGCAAACAAAAATTTCATCAAAAAGCTTAAAAAGAAGTATGAAGAATTTAATATATTTGGGAAATCTGGTAAGTTCTGACATATTTCTTGGAATTAAGGAAGTCACATGCATAACTGTGCATGTTCAGGAAAAAGCTGAAGATGCCCTAAACTCTCTGGTTGGCCTATACAACATATTTTTCACTGCTAGAGAAAGGACTTACATGTCGAAAGGACACAGGACATAGCTTGCACAAGCACGAAATGAAGGCTAAGGTGGAATTGTCAACTTTCTGGCTAAGTGTTGAAGGTGTGTCCCAGCAGACACAACCCTGTCAACAAAATCAGGAAAGTATTGATTCCAAGAATTTAAGGAAATTTCTGTCCAGTTATTATACTAAGCTAATGAAGTGGAGGCGTCAGCGGCATACATAACAAAGAATACAGAATTCACAAAAATAGTTTTAAAAATCACTAAACAACAAAAACCAGTAACAAGATGTGGGGAAAAGGACTGTCTTAATTTCTGGAGTTGCAATATTCAAAATTTTCAGTTTTCAAGAAGGCATAAGATACGCAAAGCAAAGTCTGGCTCATATACAAAGGGAAAAAAGCAATAAAAATTGTTCTTGACTTTGTATTTATTCAACAATGACATTAAATAAGCTACTTTATGTCTGTGAACCAAAGGAAACCATGTCTAAAGAGCTGAAGAAAGTCTGAGAACAATGTCTCATCAATAATAGAAATGATAATGAAGAGACAAAAAGAAACGGCAGCTGAAAAATACAATAAGTGAAACAAAAAAAATAATCAGAAGGGCTCAATAGCAGATTTGTGCAGGCAAAAGAATGATAAGGTGAACCTACATATAAGTCTATTAAGATGATCCAGTCTGAGGAACAAACAAAAGAAATAAAATGAACAGATTCACAAAAACTTGTGAGATATCAAGTGTGCCAACTTAGGCATAATGAGAGTCATATGATGCCACATTTCCATTCAGCTGTATAACTTAAGAGAATTGTTCAAGGGTCAACTGTACAAAAATAGACTTATTCAGCCATAAAAAGGATAGAAGTATTGATATATAGTATATATAATGGCAATAGATGAACTTTGAAAACATGTTCAAACAAAAACTTGAACATGAATATTCATGGTAACACTATTAATAATAGCTAAAAGGAAACAATTCAAATATCCAATATATGATTGAATAAACAAGTCAATACAGTTGCTTCTTAAACAGCATGGGTTTGAATTGCATGGATCCACTTATATACAGATCTTTTTAATGAATACCTGCATTTTTTATTGCAGTTGGGAGTCTGGATGTGGAGGGCCTACTGCATTGATTTAAGTATGCCATTTTATATAGGGCACCTGTGAATTTTGGTATTCATGGAGAAGCGGGTTCTGAAACAAATCTGTGGATACTGAGAAACAACTAAGTTTTTGAGGAATCAAAACCTATTCACAAAAATTTGTGTGGGCTGGGTGATGGAAGCCTCGTGAGTGACTGTAATGGGTATGGCAGTTTTGTTTTTTGTTTGGATTGATGAATGTGTGCTGGAATTGGATGGTGGTGTTGGCTCAGTTTTCTCAGTAGACAAAACCCCACTGAATTGTGCACTTTAAAATGTGAATATTATGGTATGTGAATTGTATTTCAATTTAAAAAATAATAAAGTTATCTGGGTTTGTGCTTTCTCCTTTTTTCTATGTAGTACTTCATTTAAAATCAATTTTGGTCATAACTTCCTGAAGGTGTATAATTTTAAGTATTTGTCCTCCTTTCTTGCTAATTTGATTTATTTTTTTCTTTATGTATGTAAAACATTAACATTTTCCATAAGTCAAAGCCACACAAGCGCTATACTCAAGAGAATTGGCAACTCCCTACTTTCCAACTCCCCATACATTCCCTTTAGAGAATCAATCTCATTAGTCCCTGGTGTATCCTTGCTGTGTTCACTTGCACAAATGAACACATGTATGTGTATTTTGTTATTCCCTCTTTTTTATACAAAACAGCATTCCCTAGATGCTTTTATAAACTTTGCTTTTTTCATTAAAATTATGTTCTGGAAATCACTGCAAATCTGTTCATTGAAATCTTCATTTAAAACAAAACCGAAAAAAACTTTATAGTACTTCATTTGGGTAATCTATCAATTTATTCAATGTATGGGTATATAGAATATTTTTTCTTATTTTACATTTACAATGTTGCAAAGAAAATATGAAAAACATGCATTTTCATATTGTGAGTATGTTCTTTGTGAGTACAGTTTTACTATCTACTCTTACTATGGGTACAGTTGAATACTTTTTTAATTATTATTTTTATTTTTTTGTTACAGAGAGGAAAGGAGAGGGATAGAGAGTTAGAAACATTGATGAGAAAGAAACATCGATCAGCAGCCTCCTGCACACTCCCTACTGGGTATGTGCCCACAACCAAGGTTCATGCCCTTGCCCAGGACCGGGCAGAAACTGGCTCTCGGACATCCCCCTAGGGGACCTGGATTGCAAGAGGGTGCAGGCCAGTGAGGGACTCCACAGGTGCACGATCGTGGCCGGGAGGGAGGTTGTCCAGCCAGTTCCAATCATGTATGTGGTCAGTGCACATCATAGGGAACCATTGAGCGGCCTTAGCATATCATTAGCATATTATGTTTTGATTGGTTGAACAACCAGACAACTGGACATTTAGCATGTTAGGGTCTTATTATATAGAATTAATATCATTTGTTTTAATCTTATCTTTGCAATTAAGTTATATTAAAGCTAAATTGCCAAAGTTTCCCCACTCTTTTGTTTGGATAAATTTCAGTTTCTAATAAATTTCTCAGAAAAGAACTTATGGGAAGAATTCTTTGAGCCCTTGATCTTTAAAATATTTTCCATGGTTTTTATACTTAGATTGTGGCTAGATTTTAGGATTATGGCTTTCTCAATGCTCTGACCCCTCTTCCTTGTGGAAGCTAAACTCTTCACTGTTTGTTTGGTGAATCTTGTTTGGAGTGTTTCTTGCCCCTCCCCAAGTCTGGCTGCAGGATAGCCCCCCTAGTCTTCCCAGGGGGAGAGTGTATTTCCTTTTACCCGCGCTACAGTGAGTCTTTACTTGTGTCCTGATTGACAGTGTCTGACGATCTTACAGTAGCTTAAGGCTTTTACCTCAGCAGGGAAGAAGGATCCCTTCAGCCTTTTCTTTCACCATCAAGGACAGTTTAATCTTTGCTCTGCCCTCTCTTCCAAGTGCTCTCTGCCATGGGTCCATGGAACTCCCATACCCTGAAGACTTCTTGACACCCCTAACTAATACTGTAGCTCCACTAGTACTTTTTATAGGCTTATGTTTACCTTTCTTAACCAGCTGTGTATCCTGACAGAGATTGACAAACTGCTTAATCAAGTCAATTAGTACACAAGTTATCTACATCTCTCAGCCTCTCTCAAAGTTAGGTTGGGGTCTTGTGACTTAAGAACTGCTTGACTGGGATATGGGTGAAAATGGTATAAAGCATTTCCAGGTCTGGCTCATAAAATCCTCTTCTATCCTCCACTCTTCTTTTGTCCCTCAGATGGATGTGGGTTCCTAGGAAGACACTAGAAGACCCTATTTTTAAAATGAAGAAACAGCCATCAGTCTGGGAACCTAAGTGACTGAGAATCATGGTCATCAACCCATCAACCCTTTCTTCCACTTAAGCCAATTGGATTTGTTATTAAAAGAAATGCTGTGTTAAACCAGAGATTTGGGAATATATATATATATATATTCCCAAATATATGTCCCAAATAATGTCCCTACAAGGCAGGTGACATTATTCTGATGCAGAAATTTTTGCTACAAGAATTTCATTATTAAAAAAAAAATCCAAAACACATGGCATTAGTCCAACAGACAGTCAAGATGAAAGCTAACATCCAGGGTGAGAAATGAAATTTGTGTCATTCAGTGACAAAATGATGGTTCAATTGTCATTTGCAACTAGAATGTGGATCACATGTCTAGGGAACCCTTTGCTCTAGGGAAGGAGGTTAGAAAATGGAATGTTGATAATGGGTGTTGATTGTTATTACCTACATTTATCAAGGTGATAGGAAAAAAAAGATATGGGATGTGGCAATAATTTGTTACTTGGACAGCATGGGAAAAAAAAGTTAAATGATGGAAAAGTATCTAGTTCCAGATGATAAGAGATATACTAAAGGTCCATGAAGACTTCTGTCTCCAGCATATATATACCTGAATAAAGGTGTGCTATTCCTCCTAAACATGATGGTATGGGGCAAAGGAAGAGAAAAATAAGAGAGGCTTGAGATTACATTTAGGAAAGAACTTTGGGAAATGCTACTAGCACATGTAACTGAATAGAAATAACTTTCCCTCAAAAAGCAGTAATCTGCTTATTTGTAATGGCAACGAAATTTCAAGCCTGCACTTCAGCAGCCTAAAGATGCTCTGCATTAAAGGTATTTGGGGGCTCCCGAACTTGCTCAGGGAAGATATGGGTTACAAAAAACTGTAAAGAACCCCAAAAAGACACAGTCCCCATAATTTATTTCGAGTATGATAATGGACAAAAGAGAACCTGCATAAGGGCAGATCCAAGGCTGGGGAGAACATTTAAATAAGTAGTTTCTTCCACCTAGCAAAGTTCAAATTAAGGCGATGTCCCCACTGCTATACCATAAGGACATCAAAATGCCTGCCAGACAGACCAGTGCCTCTGTGTGTCTCCTGTCCTTCAACATAGTAGGTTGAGCCAGGTGGTAGCAGAGAGATTTCTATAATTTGTGTGTTTAGTGCAAGTGTCACTGATCCTTAATGGGCCATATTCAGAACTGATAGAAAAGCCACACGTTATTCAAAGCCCCTGGATTTGGATCTGGTTGCAGTAACTAGGTAGGATTTTAGATATCTCATTTGGGGAAAGAGGAAATGTGCTCTAGGTTTGGTAGGATACTTAGTAACCAGAAGGGCATACCGCATTAAAAACTTCCACACACACACACACACACACACACACACACACACACACACACACAAATGTTCACTGAATCTTTTCTTTTCCTTAGGTAACTGGCTAAATTACATTCCCCAGCCTCCTTAAAGTTAGGCAAATGCTGGCCATTGGAATATGGGTAAAGATGACTACATGATTTTCACCTGTCCCACAAAATTTTCCAAGCATTCTTTCACAATTCTTTCCTTTTTTTTTTTCCAGCTAAATGTTGACATCTTGGGCAACCTTTCAAGAGAGATTTTGAAGATGGTGACGTTTCTATAAACCATGGCTACATTCAGAAGATCCCCCCAACCCTATACAACCACCTATTGAACTTTACATGAACAAGACATCAGTGAGTACTTCAATTAAGTGACAGATTTAGGCTATTTATCTGTTACTGCCGTGGGGGTTATTTTAATACATGCATGCAATGTGGTGAGGATCTAGCTATTCTATGTTTTTCTAAATGAATGTTGTTCTAATGTTTTTTTGGGTTTTTTTTGAGTAGTTGGGTTATCTTTTCTCTACTGATTTGAAATGTCACCATATAATCATGGAGTGCTTCTATGCTCTTTCTCTTTTTCACTTATGCATTTCTCTCATCCAGTGTTACATATTAAATTATTATAGCTTTGTATTTTCTTTAGATACTTAGTAGTTTGTTTCACTCTTATCTTTTTTTCTTCTCAAAGTTTTCTTGGATATTATTACTTTTTTTTTTTACAAAGAATTTTAAAATATAGCTTTTATATTTTATTTAACTATAGTTTTTAAATTTTATTTAAATATATGTTGGATATTACCTTTTTTTAGCTTTAACTGTAATTTGGGACTTTTCTTTACAAAGGGAGTTTATTTGTGTGTCACATACTCAGATAAACAGCCATTTAAAGAACCAGGTTTGGGAAACACTGGGAAGTATACCCTTTTCTGGGAGAATCCCAGGCCCATTGCAAAGATTCATAAAGGCCCTGAATTCTCCAGGGAAGGAGCCTGTTTTTCTCAGAGTTTCACAAACTGATTTGACCAGGGAACCCTTTCTCTGAGGAACACTTACTAACTTATCACTGAACCAGTATTTTTTAGAAGGGGAACAATGAGTGGTTGAATATAGAATCCCTTAAATCTGATGCTCAGAGAGGACAACCAATAGCTTGTGGGAGAAAACCCTCTACTTCCCATTGGGGACAAGGTGGAGGGTCTCAGAGAACCACAGCAAGGGCCCAGGGTCAGGCAGGTCAGAGAGAAGCAGACCCAGGAGTGAGCAAGGGTTGAGGATGTCAGCTTAGGACATCACCAGTGAGAGAATCTCATGTAATCTCAGGCTGTTTTGAAATCTCAGGCTGTTTTAAAAGAGGTCATGCCAGAGCAAGGGAGGTGACTCCTCTACTACTCTCCCATTTCCAGAATTAGCCCTGTTCTAGACCTCATGCCTGGAGAAGGGCCAGCAGGGTGTTATAAGCAAGAAGATGTGAAAGAAATTAGTGGATTAGGATAAGATCTTTGCCTTCAACATCTACAAACTGTCATGGCAAAAGGAGAGGATGTTTTTGGAGTGGGATGAGGGGTAGCTTTGGGAACAAGGAGTAGGGGGTGTGGGGTAATAGACTGTCCTTCTAACCATGTCAGGTGAAGGTGCACACTTCTGCCTCTGGAGGCAGCCAGCAAGAGGCTGTGCTTTCTTAGGCAGCGTCAGGTAAGGGGGAGGACTGAGGACTCCAGACAGAGAGAGAACCCAACCTTAGTAGAAATAAATGCCTGGCTCTATCTTCCCCCCAGCTGTGTGACTTCAGGGAGTCATTGAACCACTGCTGTAACTTCAGGGAGTCATTGTCACCCTGGCTGAAAAGTGTCAGAACTCCTTTCTCACAGCTTTTGGTGAAGGAAACACCTCACTCCGATGCCTGGGACACAGTAGGTGTTAAAAATGGTATCAGTATTGTTATTGTTGTCACCACCATCACTGCTGTTAACGCTCTCTAATTATCACTATCACAACTACCATTACCATGACTACTTCTGCCACCATTGCCCACACTAGTACCACCATTGCTGCTGCTCCAATTGTTAACATTCTGCTTCTGCCTCTGTTACTTCTACACCTACCACTGGTACTTTGGAAGTTGCACTAACCAATTTTAAATTCTGGCCCTACCCTTTACTGAACATGTGGCTTTTGGCAAATTTACTTCATCTGTAGCTCCTCTGTAAAATGGGTGTAATAAAAATTGTGACCAACAATAAGATTATTGGGGGGGTTAAAGGTGTTAATAATTATGAAGCACTAGGGAGAGTGCTTGGTTCCTGGTAAGCTCTAGATAAATTCAAGTAAGTAAATACCTCCACCAGTGTTACACTTCTCTTCTTGCCGCTGTACTTCCAGTGGTATTTAGCAATGGGAGTAGAGCAATTACTGTTGTTACTTCAGCTGTTGTTATTTTCTGATCACTCATTGTGCTCAGCACCACTTCTGCTACTTCCCGGGCTTGAGGCCTGCTGTGCTCCCTGGGACCTGGTCACTGGAACCCAGGCTGAGTGGCAGGATAAGAAGTAACGTCCTTGGCCCTAGCCGGTTTGGCAAGTGGATAGAGCATCACCCTGCAAACTAAAGGGTCCTGTATTCAATTCCGGTCAAGGGCATATATACCTTGGTTGCAGGGTCCTCCTTGGCCCAGGCTCTGGTTAGAGCTCATGCAGGAGGCAACCAATTGATGTGTTTCTCTCACATAGATATTTCTCTCTTCAATTTCCCTTAGAAATGATTTATTACTGAGGATGTATTTGTACCTCAAACCTGTTCTCTTTATTGCTCTCTAATTGCATAAAATAATGGGTCTGACTTATAGAATTGTAGAAGGAATAGTATGTACAGGAATATGTTTAATAGCCTAAGTATGACGTCATCCTGCTGAAATTAAGTAGCCTTAAGTCAGATACTGGAATGTTGTTTGTTCTTTGAACATGTGTTTCTCCTCAAGGGAGAACTTGTTTTGAAAGAAAGTAATTCTCCATGTTGTCTTCAGGACAAATTTAAAAGGATGTTTTTCAGTAAAAACAGCCAAAATTTAGAGGGTCATTGAAGGGAAGAAGGTTATTTGTATTTATTTTTAAACTAAACATGGTGTGAATACTCAGTATTTAGCGTAGGCCTCTCTGTTGTGTATAGAAGTTCATAGTTTCACATGTACAAATAACAACCAAGTTAGCTCATACATGAAATAGGTGTGAACTACTTTTGAATTTTTATTTTTATCATAGGTGATAAAGGAGAGATTTTCAGGTCCATCAAATTTCTAAAGATTTTTTAAAGCACTATAAATGCATTATAAATACCAAGAATTTACTTTCTTTAAGGGCTTAAATTTGTTGTCTACTTTGATATCTGAAAGGCTCTGTCCCTAAGTTTTACAGGTCTTTGTGCAAATGTCATCTTATTTGGGAAAGCTTCTTTGACTGCCCTTAAAAAAACATTAAGTAGTTATAATTGCTTTCTCCTTGCTTGGTTTTTCTATGACATTCATCATCTGACACATATATTTATATGGGTATCAGTCTCCCTATCTGGAATATAAGTTTTGTGAGTATACAGACTTTGTTGTTGTTTTTTGCCATGTCCCAAACTTGAACAGTGTTCAGTAATAGTAGGTGCTCAGTTAAATATTTACTTTTTGAATACATATTCTATTGATATTTGAATAAATATTGTTATTTTGAGTAAATAATCATGGATATATACAAGTTTTTTCCCCCTTCAGTTTATTGTTGATTCCTATAGTTGAATAGCTGCAGATACCAGTTAGGAGGCTATTAGAATAATTCAGGTAAGAGATAGGATGACTCAGACTTGGTTAGTAATAGTACAGAATGAGAATGGGAGAGAAGGTAATTTTTCCTCTAGGAAAAAAAATGAGAATCTTACCTAATAATAAACATGTAAATTGTACCTCTGCTTCGCCACCAGCCAATCAGGAGTGATATGCAAATCAACCCAACAAAGATGGCAGTTAATTTGCATATATAGGTGCAGAGTAACAGGGTGGGGCGCTTGTGTCATCACTATGGCAATGACAAAGGCATTATACCCCACCCCCTCTCTCAGGGCGTCTGGGCAGTGTGGTAAGGTGGGGCTGGAGAGGAAAGAGGCGGCTCAGGGGCCTGAGCAGAAAGGGACTGGGCCACAGTGGAAAGGAGGTGCGGGCAGCCAGGGAAAGGAAAGCCCATTCTAGCACAAATCTTTGTGCATCCGGCTTCTAGTAATTGAAATAAGAAGCAGTATGATTAGTGGGCAGCATTAGGAGCCCACTTGAAGTGTGTTGTCTTTAATTTAAAGTGAGCCTTCCTTTCTTAATATCACAGCCTATCCAAAGACCTTTCAGATAGTTTAGCAGAAATTGCCCAAAGTATTTTCACAGTATAGGACCAGATAGATTTACTGGCAGCAGTTACCTTCCAAAATCGGACAGAACTTGACCTCCTTCCTCACAGCTAAGAAAAGGGATCTATGCCTATTCTTAGAAGAAGGATGCTGTTTTTATGCCAATCAGTATGGCATAGTAAAGGATGGGATCAAGAAACTAGTTGAAAGGGCCTCAAAAGTCTGACAACAACTCTCAAAATCTTGGGGCACCTGGCTACAGAATCTTAATTGGCTTTTACCTTTAGTTGGATTCCTCTTAATGCTCTTCCAGGCGTTCATCTTTGGCCCATACATCCTAAGAGCTTTTTCCTCCTGCCTTCAAAACCACATTCAAACAATTACCAATAGATCCATAGGGGGAATTATGCTATTCAGACCTACAGTAGATTATCATCCACTCAGTCAATCACTGACTAATTAGGGACATCTCTACACCCACCTGAGCATGAATAAGTTACAGAAAAGTGAGATCTGCATCCCTCATCAACCCCAACTTACAAAAAGTGAGAGAGAGGCAGAGAGAGAGAGAGAGAGAGACTGAAATGTTAGGCACCTTTTTGCTCTCCATTATGTCTTGCTTGGGACTCTTGATTAACAGCCTTTGGTTTCCAGTAAACCTCCTCACCCAGTTTCCAGTGGACCGCTTATACTGGTCCCCACCTGCACCAGGTTTGACCAAATACTCTGACTGCCCTTTACAAGAGACATAAATATCCTGCTCCCCCTACTCTGCCTTGCTATGCCATTTTGGTTTCAGCCCTTCTGCTAACAGATAGTAATTAACCTATATTATAAAGAGGTAATAATATGCAAATTGACCATCATGCTGTCACAAGATGGCGATGTCCACTGCAGGGGCAGGGCCAACTGCTCTGCGCACCTGTTCTGTCAACCCCACCAGGGGCCTAGGGTCCCTCCACCCCCCCACTTACTGAAGCTTAGTCAAGCAGGGCCGGCCCAGGTGCAGGCAAACTTCAGATGGCAGCTGCCCAGCCGCCCAGGGCCAGCCCTAGGCTCAGGTAACCAGGGCCAGCCGAGGCTTGTGCTGCCAGCAGTGGCAGTAGCAGAGGTGTGATGGGGGCATCACCTTCTCCTGATTGCCAGGATGCCTCCCACCCCTGAGAGCTCCCAGACTGAGAGGGGGCAGGCCGGGCTGAGGCACAATGCCCCGCTCCGGTGCATGAATTTTCATGCACTGGGCCTCTAGTAAATTTATAATTCTTTACCTTTTGGCTGCATGCATTCTCCTTCAGAGAGCCTAACTTTAGGTCTCTAGAGTTTGCAAGGCCTCCACGTAGGCCTTCCCTGGGCTACTCAGGTTAGAAGGTGTCCCCTTTTCATCCACAGCCTACCTCAACAGAAACAGTCAGAAAGAAATGAGGTGTCTTCATAGTAATGGGAGAAAATAATTACTAACCAAGATCAGTTACCCTATTAGATTGTCATTTGAGAATGAAGACATTATTATATAGACAAAATCTAAAAAGGCTTATCAGTAACAGAGCTTCACTAGACAATAATGAAAAATATGTCCTTAAGAAAATAAGACAGTGATACTAGAAAGAAGGTTGTAGACATAGAAAGACTGATAAAGAAACTGGAAAAGATGTATGTAAATCTATATACATATTGACCATAGAGTAATAATAATATGTATAATTTGGAGATAAAGTTAAAAGACAGAACTAAAATACTTGACATAAATGCATGTAAGAGCCCAGCCCTTGTGGCTCAGTGGTTGAGCAATGACCTATGAACCAGGAGGTCATGGCTTAATTCCTGGTCAGGACACATGCTTGCTTGTGGGGCTGGATTCCCAGTAGGGAGCTTGCAGGAGGCAGCCAATCAAAAATTCTCATCATTGATGTTTCTATCTCTCTCCCCTCCCTTCCTCTGTGAAATCAATTTTTTTTAAATGCACATAAAATAAGAGAGAGATCAAAGAGTTATGAGGCCTATGTTTTTCTGGTGGGCTGGTAGAGTTACTGAGATTAATTGAAATTTTAAGAAAATATTCACTTAAAAAATTTAAAGCATAATTTTGAAGAAATACCTAAATAGCAGAGAGAAAAAATGGGGGGGGGGGGGAGATTGAAATTGAATAAAAAGTAGGAAAAGAGAAACCAGTAGTCTAGAAATGGATAACTTGTAACTTCCATTTTTCCAGACCCCTCAGGGCACAACCAATGCATCATGACTCCTGGGCGAGACCACAAATTCCCTCATTATTGTTGTTATCTTGTTAATTTTTGACTATTGAATATCCTGTACCCACCTATATAAAAGAAGTATGTGTCTATCATTTTACTTTTTATCCAATCTCAGAGGTTTCCCTTCCCGCTTTGCTTTCTTCCACCTCCCTAATCTATCACCAGTGGATTTCATGTAACCCACTTATGTCTTCCCCTTTGATAGTAATGTATAAAATAAGATGAAAACTGCCATTCTCTGGAGCATTATCCCAATACTCTAATACATTGAGATTCTGCTAACCAGCAATTATCAACAGTTAGGCTTATATAAACTCAACAAAAATTTTTTACAGATTTCAATATTTTCTTACATTAACACAGTTGTCAGTTACATTGTCATACATTTTAGGTAACTTGTGTCAGTGATATTTTTATAATATGAAATATTTATATCTTTTAATAGAGACTACCTTTACAATTATATTTCATATACTAAATATTCTACTTTAGGACAGGGATCAGCAAACATTTTCTGTAGCAGGTGATTCTAGGCTCTGTAGTCCATAGGTCTTTGTGGCAGCTACTTGATTGTGTTATTGTAAACAAATTGGCTTGGCTATACTTAGATAACCTTTATCTACAAAACTCTGGTGAGTTAGCTTACAGTCCATATTTGTCAAGTCCTGCTTTGGACAGTAGGTATTTACTGCTTATCCTAATGGGTGATTAAATTAACACATTCTTTCTCTCAGAATGTTTTCCTCCACTACTGAATATTAGTTAGTGGTATTATTTTTCTTAAGGTTGTCTTTGTATTAATAAATATAAGAATAGGCAGATGTATATGTTTATCTGCTTTATTTATAACTGGGGTCAAAGTGCAGATTTTGACTCTAGTTATAAAAGTATGAAGTATCACACTTCCATTTTCTTTTTCCTCCTCTCTCAATGTTTGTTAGTTATTCCATTTCTACCTTATTAATGTTTATAGCATTTACATTCTGTTTTATCACCCTAGTCTCTGGCAGCTAAGTAACTTGTTGAAGGTCATGTAGCTGTTAAGCGGTGAAGCTAGGATGTGAACTTAAAGAACCTTTGTTGTTAGCCACTACATCATACTGCCATTTTTACTGAAGCTTGGATAATGTTCACACTAAACCTAATTAAGACTATGGAGGGTGGGGTTGGAGGAGCAAAATCATTTATAAAATGTGGATGTGAAAATGTCAAATAAGCCTGTATTCTCTATATTTTCAAAGTCGCCCAGTAAGACCACTAAAAGAAATTTTCATCCCAATAGAAACACAAGGGCATTAGCCAGGAAGCAGTAGCTGTACACCAGAAGTCTAATACGAGAGTATTTATATATAGGGTGCCCCCCCCCAAAAAAATGTATACACACTTGAACAGCTGATAACTCAGATTTGAAAATAAAATGTATTTTAATAAATACTGCCTTTTTAATTATTCAAGGTGTGTGTGAACATTTTGGGAGGACACACTATATGTGAATCTATAAAAAATAAACAAGTACCTTAAGAGACAGAGAGGTAAAGGCCCTATGTGTTTAAAGGAAGTACTTTACCCCTGGTTATATAAGAGGTCTAAGGAAAGCAGCCAGTTGTCTAGCTGGGCCATAGGTGAGAATCCTATCTAATAAAAGAGTAATATGCAAATTAAACACCACTCTGCTACACCCACAAGCCATGCTCACCAGCCAATCAGAGCGAGTATGCAAAGTAATCCCAATTAAGATAGCTACAGCCACAGAGAGCAGGAGGAAGGCTTGGGTTTCCCTGACAATGGAGGAAGCCAAGCTTTCCACATACCGTGGCGGGCCCAGGCCTCCACTCAAGGGTACAAAGTTTCAATTATAGAAGGTAAATAAATTCCAACAGAAATGGCAACAGCCACAGAGCTGGAAGAGCGCGAGGCTAGGGTTGCCCTGGGCGATGGAGGAAGCCAAGCTTCTGTAGCCCTAGCCAGATCAGGCCTTTACTCCAGGCTACAAAGTTTCAATTATAGAAGATATATAAATTCCAACAAAAATGGCTGCCACTTGGCGTCGCAACAGGTTACAAAGTTTCAATTGTGGAAGATAAATAAACCCCAGATACCAGGGCCTCCACTTGGGACACTGGGGGTGTGGCTGGCCTTCCAACCACCAAAGGCACCTCACCCAGGTTGCCCCATGCCCCAAGGGAACCCCCACCCTGATCTGGGACACCCTTCAGGGCAAACCAGTTGGCCTCCACTCATGCGCCTGACCTCTATCCTATCTAATAAAAGAGTAATATGCAGATTGACTATGACTCCAACACACAAGATGGCTTCCCCCATGTGGACACAAGATGGCCACCACAAGATGGCCAACAGAGAAGGGCAGTTGGGAGGCACCAGGCCTGCAAGGGAGGGCAGTTGGGGGTGATCAACTCTGCAGGGGAGGGCAGTTAGGGGTGACCAGGCTGGCAGAGGAGAGAAGTTGGGGGCAAACAGGCTGTCAGTGAGCAGTTAGACATCAATCAGGCTGGCATGGGAGTGGTTAGGGGGTGATCAGGCTGGCAGGTAGAAGAGGTTAGGGACAATCAGGAAGGCAGGCAGGCAGCAGTTGGATTGTGAGAGGAATGTCTGACTGCCCATTTAGATCCGGTGGGATCAGGTCTAAATGGGCAGTTTAACATCCCTTGAGGGTCCCAGATTGGAGAGGGTGCAGACTGGGCTGAGGGATCCCCCTGCCCCCCTGCACGAATTTTGTGCACTGGACCTCTAATATACAATAGTAGGATATGAAACCATGAAGTGGGAATTGGGGCCTGATAAAGGAAGCCTTGAATGTCAGTTAGGCTTCTTAAAATCTATAAGAAATTGAGAAACCAGATTTAAAATAGAAAAATCTGAGGAAGAAGGAATCTATGCTTGTGTGATGTGTCCTTAGCTTGTATATCTGGTAACTAACTTCTTTGAAAATGTTTTGGTCAAAGTGTTCCCATGATATTTCAAATCAACATATCATTTATGTAAGATTAAAATTACATTTTACAATAATGGGAGAAAAATACACACGCACATGACAAAAACAGCTCCAAAAACAACACTTTGGCTTTTCTTATGAAAGAGCACAGCACCTTGAATGTCTTTCATAAGGTTCCAGAACTATCTCAGATTACTACAGGGGAACAAAAGGTCAATTATCAAGTTTCACATTAAGTGTTATTTAATTTAATAAAGCACATTAATGAAAGAAACAAACAGTTCAGTTCAAATGAAAAAGCATTATGAAATACTTTGAGTTCTTTTAAAAATCACTTTTTATAATCAATAATGGATCTAGCAGTGATCATTAATGGCTGCTAAAATAAGTAGGTGAAAATCTGATGGGGGATTTTGTAACGAGCAAATCAGACTGACAGCAGTGAACACTGTTCATTCTTTTTTTTTATATAATGTATTTTATTGATTTTTTTACAGAGAGGAAGGGAGAGGGATAGAGAGCTAGAAACATCTATGAGAGAGAAACATCAACCAGCTGCCTCTTGCACACCCCTACTGGGGATGTGTCCACAACCAATGCACATGCCCTAACTGGAATTGAAACTGGGACCTTTCAGTCCGCAGACCGACGCTCTATCCACTGAGCCAAACAGGTTTCGGCTGTTCATTCTTAACACCACCAAGAGACAACTAGAGATATACTGGGTATGTGAGGCAGTTAAGAAGGACATATCACCACTTATCAAGTCTTCTTGCTCCTCCAAATCAAACCTAATTTATATCTGGTCAAGTCTCTAGATCTGATTTTTTATAGGAAATATAAGGAACAAAAGAATATATTAAATAACACTACCAGGATAAAATATGCAAATCCAGAAAGTGAAAAATTCTGTAAGATAAACAGTAATCTATAAAATACCTATTTTTCATATATATTAATAGCAAGACCAAAAAATGATAAAATGGAATATTCTTTTCAAAGACTTAAAACACATTAATAACCAAATTCAGTGTATGGTCCTTGTTTGATTCTGATTCAAACAAACATACTTTAAAAAAAAGGAAACAAATTATAAGACAATTGATGAAATTTGAATATGAGCTAGATATAAGAAACAGTTACCTTAGCTCAGTGAAATGAGTATTATATATTGATGACAATCAATATAAATAAATGATTTTTGTATCACCAGGATGGAAGTATTGGTTTTGGGTGAAGATCCAAATTATTGTGGTAGGGCAAAGTTCACTCTTAGACTTTTTTTCTTTCTGGTAGATTCAACTGAGACCAGTGTTTGAGGTTAAAGCACTCACATTAGCCTCTTTTTGATCACTGAGAAAGAATTCTAGAGGGCCCCCTGTAGTTAAGTTTTGAAATCCCTACATGAGGAGAAAGAAAAGGAGAATATGTCACTTCTTTCCATGTCTCTAATATTCAGAAATATTCCCCTGAGAAAATTGGAGAGAAGAGACAGGAAATAAGGTTATGTGTGCCTAGCTCCTGATAAGCCTTCTCAAACTCTGAAAGAATAACAGGATAACTCCCTGTGGACTAAAAGGCATCTCTTGTCAGCCTTGGCTTTGAAGAAAGTCTTGGCTTTATAGTCCTTTTCCAGCAGGTTGCCTAAACTAATGAAGAAGTTGCACCATGTGTATGTTTTCCATCCCATCCCTCTGACCTCATCCTCTTAGATTTCTTCACTGCAAAGCCAATTTAACAGTTGTATCTCAGACTCAGGTTTAAAAATCTCTTGGGTGAGTTGTCACACCTATATACTACTTTCACCTCACCCTCGCATAACCACATGTTCATGTTTCTATATCTCGCCACTATGAGCTCTGCGTCTGGCGCCTGTCCTGAAGAGATTTGCGGGGGCCAGGACGTGATCAGCCCTCCAGGCAGAGGATGGGATGCCTTAAAAGATGGTGAGAACATCAAGAGGGAATATTGGGAGAGAGACAGGTATACTGACTTTTTTTTTTTATCTCATCCTACCTTCTCATTTATCATTGCAGTTCTTCCAGAACACTAGCATTTTGCTGTGCCTTTCTCTGAAGTTTTACCTGCCACCTTATTTCACCATTGACTGCACCCACTCTACAGGGACTATAATGTGTTAAAAGCATATGTAACTAATAGAAATAAAGAGTGCAATGCTAGATGGAGTCTCTCACTGATGGTCAAAGACAAAAAAACTGGGCATATGGATGGTAGAGGGCTCAGTGGGAATGGGTAGCAATTCGAGAAGCAAAACCTTAAAACAATGGTTCTTTCTCTTGTTCTTTTCCCTTTTTCTTTTTGGAATGACCCACCATGTCATGACTCGAGTGTGACTGGTTGTGTGACTGGTTGAATTAGAAGGGACCCCAGTTCCTTCTCTCACCTGTAAGGCTGAGCTTCCCTTCTACAATGCTAACCCAGTGGTCGGCAAACTGCGGCTCGCGAGCTACATGGGGATCCTTGGCCCCTTGAGTGTGGCTCTTCCACAAAGTACCACGTGTGGGCGTGCATGTACAGAGCGACTGAAACTTTGTGGCCCAAGTGCAGAAGTCAGTTTTCGGCTCTCAAAAGAAATTTCAGTCATTGTACTGTTGATATTTGGCTCTGTTGACTAATGAGTTTACTAAAGTCTGGGGTAAGTAGACTAAAGTCTGCTTAGACCTGCCGGTAGGGGAGGAAATTCTTGTTAAAAGGGAGAGGAAAGTGGCATTATGTCCTTCTTGTGAAAAAGTCAGCCTTTAAATTCTAAGTTCTCTTAACAGAAATAGCATGGAAGGAAAGGATTATATATATAATCCAACTCAGAACCTATATATATATATATATATATTTTATTAATTTTTTTGCTGGACATAAGTAGGTGGATTATTGGTTCCCAGTAACTTCTCATTGACAATACCCATAATAACTCACCCCTTTCGCTGGGGACTCCTTTTTCTTTCCCCCACCCTCCGCTCACACCTACACATAAAGTAAAAATGCAGTCATGTGATTTGTCTGGAAGCAGTCATTCTTTTACTTGACCCTGTCTCCTTAACTTTTATAATGGAATAGAGGCCTGGTGCACGAATTTGTGCATGGGTGGGGGTCCCTTGACATGGCCTGCAGGGATTGGGCTGAAACCTGCAGTCCAATACTGCCTGCCTCTCCTGCCTGCTGCTTCTGCTCATCCTTGCCCTGCTGTGCCTGCTGTGGGCTCACGCCCAGTCAGCCCTGATCTGGAGAGGCTTGCACCACCATATCGGCGCTCGCCACCATGAGCCCTGCATCTGGCACCTGTCCTGAAGAGGTTTGGGGGACTGGGACATGGTCAGCCCTCCAGGCAAATGATGGGATGCCCTTTTTAGTTATTGTGTATTCATTTTCATTTATTTCCAGGACGTTTTTTACTTCTTTCTTGATCTTGGTAACCCATTCATTGTTTAATAACATGCTATTTAGCTTCCATGTGTTTCTTCCACTGTGATCTGAGAAGATGCTTGATATGATTTTAATCATCTTGAACTTGTAAAGACTTGTTTCGTGTCCTAACATGTGGCCTATCTTTGTGAATGATCTGTGTGCACTTGAGAAGAATGTATATTCTGCTGTTTTGGGGTGAAATGTTCCATAAATGTCAGTTAAATCCATCTGATCCAGTGTGTCCTTTAGAGTCACTGTTTCCTTGTTAAGTTTTTGTCTGGAAAATCTATCCAGGGAAGTCCCTTACTATGACTATATTGTTGGCAATCACTCCATTAAAGTCCTCTAGAAGTTTTTTTTTTAATATATGTTTAGGTGGTCCTACATTGGGTGCATATATGGTTACAAGGGTTATATCCACTTGATGGATCGATCCATTTAGTATTATGTAGTGCCCTTTGTTGTCTCTTGTGATGACCTTCATTTTGAAGTCTATTTTGTCAGATATGAGTATTGCTACTCCAGCTGGGGTTTTTTTTCTTCTTTTCCATTTGCATGGAAAATTTTTTTCCATCCCTTCACTTTCATTTGTGTGTGTCTTTTGTTTTGATGTGGGTCTCTTATAGGCAGCATATAGTTGGGTCATGTTTTTGTATCTGTTCAGCTACCTATGTCTTTTGATTGGAGTACTTAATCCTTTTACATTTAGGGTTATTATTGAGGGGTACTTATTTATAGCCGTTGTAATTCTGTGTGACTAGATTTCTTTCTCTGTTTTTTCTTCAGCAATTGCTTCAGCATTTCTTATAATGCTGGCTTGGTGGTGATGAACTCCTTTAGCCTTTTTTTTTTTTTTTTTTTTTTGTCTGGGAAGCTCTTTATTTGACTGTCTATTTTGAATGATAGCCTTGCTGGCTATAGTAATCTTGGTTTCAGATCCTTGCTTTCATTATCTGAGTACTTCATGACATTCCCTTCTGGCCTGTAGTTTCTAATGAAAAATCAGATGTCAGCCTTATGGGAACTCCTTTGTAGGTAACAGTTTTCTCTTATTTTGTTGCCTGAAAGACTATCTTTTTGTCTTTAATTTTTGGTATTTTAATTATGATGTGTCTGGTCACAATCCTGTTTGGGTTCTTCTTGCATAGGGTTTTCTGTGCCTCCTGAACTTGTGTGACTTTTTCCTTTACCAGGTTAGGGAAGTTTTCTGCCATTATTTCTTCAAACGTGTTCTTTATCTCTTTTTCCCTTTCTTCCTCTTCTGGTACATCTGCAGTTCTATTATTGTTACGTTTCACATTGTCACACAGCTCCCTTAAGCTGACCTCCTGTTTTTTAATTGTTTTTTCTTTCTTTCTTTTTGGTTCTCTGTTTGAGTGATTTTTTTCAACTCTGTCTTCTAATTCACTGATTCGATCCTTAGCTTCCCCTAATCTGCTGTGTATTCCTCCCAATGCATTTTTTATTTGTGTTATGTCATTCTTTATTTCTGACTGTTTTTTTTTCTTAGTTACTATAGCTTTTTTCATGCTGTTGAGCATCTTTACCATCATTATTCTGAACTCTATTTCAGATAAATTTCTTATCTCTGCTTCATTTATCTCTTGTTCTTTCATTTGGGGGTTATCTCCTCATTTTGGCTGTCTGTTTAGTTTGTGACTATGTATTAGGTATGTTTTAAGTCATTTTCAAATAATCTCATTTTTATGAACTGATAATTAAATAATATGGCATATCTCAGTTTTCCATGAAAAAACAACAACATTTTGACAGCATAGAAAATGTTATTTAAAACATATTTATGGCAAAGCAAATCTGAGAAACACTAAATAATAAAGTTAAAGTGGTTTCTTTACTACAGGACTTCTTAGAATTATTGAATATGGGCAATATGTATTGTAAATATCTGCCACAGAGATAACATTTCTCTTATTTTTGTATGGGGTTGTTTTTTGTAGTAGACTGTCTTGTGAAATGAGACTACCTTAATACATGCTTGAGAAATCAGTATTCTCCTAATTCTGTAATAAATATTTTACTTTTCAAATTAAAAAAGAGGAATGATGCAAGAGCTTTGTTTAAACGTAAGCTGCAGATTACTGCAATGCAAGTGATATATTCAACCTGTTGGTTATTAGTCCTCTACTAATATCTGTGGCAAGGATTTGAAATATTAATAAATGAGTAGCATAAGGCAGTCAAGTTTTCTATCCTCCTCCGTCTTGGTTAATGAGCTAACGTTGAACAGTGTGAGAAATACTGAACATTGATGGGACAAAGAAAATCATCTTTTGCATTAATAAGGAATGTGTATTCAAATACTTTGCCTTGAGCAGGCTAGGGAAGCAGGAAATTGTTTGTTCAGGGTATCACCAGATATTCTACAACTTAACTCTCCAGACTGCCTACCACAAGCCTACATCTGTTTTTATCTGTAAGAGCTCTTTAAAGGTGAATTGTTGTGTGGGTTAATTTTGTGAACCCCCCCAAACAAACAAACAAACAAAAACATTTGTCCATAGTTTGGGGCCAGGTTGTTTTCTCAGGTTACCAGCTTCCAGGCTAATCTGGTAAACATTTAAATAAGGATTTCTATTATAACAATGTTTCTCTTTTTGTGGCTAGTTCGTAGCTTGAATTGGATGTGTCCCCTGAGTGTTTATATGATTATGCATATTTCTTATATATCCTAATTAAAACAGAGTGTGGTTGTCCTCTCAATGCCTGCTCTGTGTCCTTGAAATGGCTGGTAATGATGACAGAAGTTAGGATCCATTCATGTATGATAGTTGCTTTTTTAAAACATCAACTAGGTTTTTTTAAATCCATCATAGACAAGTTTCAAGTCATGTGAGCTTATTAAACAATTTGTTAATATAAAAGGCAACTAAGCAAAATCACAAACCATATATGTGGGCTTTTAGATTTTTACCTAAAATGAAGTTCATATCATTCATTTATATGTAACAACAAATGACCACTATGGATACTTGAAATCATTTATTCAAGGCATTTTTATATAATTTTGCACTCATAGTATAGCATACAATGAAAGAATGTCAGAGTGTAAAAAAGACTATAAAGCCAGTGTCAGGCATGTAAATTAAGAGCTTCTCCAAAAGAGTTACAGATGTTTTACAAATAGGATTCTTGAAAATTTTGGAAGAAACTAAAACTTCATTGAAAGTATTACAATATCAAACGATATGTAGTTAGTAGCAAGCAGTTACCTATTAATTAAATGTTTGTATCCTGTGAACTAAGACAACACATTTTTACATTCAAGTTGAAATAATTCAGCACCATTTTAGTTTAAAAGATAAATGAAATGCTTGAAGTGTTTAAATGTGGCCCAGGACTTTTGGAAACTGGAAATGAAATATAGATGTTGTTTAAATGTATTATTTGTGAATATGGATTATAAATATTAAAAATGTAGAAAATGGGTAACTTTTTACTTATCAGTTACTCTACTGTTAGTATCAGAACAAGTTATTTTTAAAATAAGGCGTCTTCTGACCAGAAATTGTATATTTCCCACAATTTGCTAAAGATCATTTCTCAGTGCCATGATCATTTTAATGCATGGCATTTCTTCTGGAATCTGAATATTGGGAATGTTTAAATGTGATTATTCTATGAAGTTTCAAAGAAAAAACAATTATTGTTCATTATTACAAATAATACCTACTGATTGTAACTGTGAATAAATTTATTATGTAAAAGTGTAAAGATTTTCTAGAAATAGGCAAGTTGTAGATTCATATGTTCTGGTACTGCTGGAAAGCTGAATCCTCACCCTCAAAGCCAAGACATCTTTAGTTCAAACTGTGGTCTGAATAATTATGAGGTCACTATTATCGTGTGTAGAAGACTCATTAAATTATTTTCCTGTTTAGCCCATTTTCCCCCCACAGTCTTTATTAGTTTAAAAGCTAGTCTCTTTTCACTACTCAGCATTCTTTGTATCATTTCTACTTTCTTTTTTTTTTAATTTAGAGTTTATAAGGCTGGATTCTTTATTTTATTAATGGATAACTTTTACCAGCCAGTCATTTTGTATGAGTTTTTGTGGTTATTCAGAGAAGAGATCCCTTGAGGTTCAAAAATATTGAATGTTAAGGGAGTGTTAAGAGATGACTGAGGGGGAAGGATGCATAAGGATTAAGTGAGAATCTTTACTTCCTTATCGAATTTTTTTTTTTCAAAATCAATCAAATAACACATTTTTACATTTAAAAGGCAGACAGTTCATGAATTGGAAACATATTTTTAATTATTAGTAACACATACATGCATATAACTATTAGTTTTAACTTATTTTTAAAATAAAATATGGTCATGAAAAACAATGGAGCTTAAAATAAAATTTTTAGACATGTACTTATAGTTGTTAAAAATGAAATAAAGTGAACCTAAAGCATAATAATGACATTTTTAATACTTAATTGAGGTTAGAGAAAATCTGCTTTATATCCTATTGCCTAGCATGTCAGTGCCTGGCATACATTAGGCCCTCAAATGATGATGGATGGACAGACAGATGGAGGGTCTAATGAATGAATAGTAAATGTGTCTTCTCGTGTATCCAAAGGCCATGATATTGGCTAACTTTTAATACAGGGGTAAAAATCTTGCACAAATAGATCTTAAATCTGTAGATGCCAGTCTGGCTCAGTATTAATACTGACAGTAGTTTTTTGTTTTTCTAAAAAGTAAGTACGTTAAAATACTTGAAAATATCATAATCTAAAAGAAAGGCTCTTCCTGCAATCTTAAAACTAAAAAGCAATGTAAGGCAAAGAGGTACATCAAAGAAGCTATCCCATAGATCAGACACTAGCTCAATGAAAGCCCTGATCTCTACTACTAAGTTGTCTGTGTTCTCTATTGGGAACAGTGTGCTCTGGCGGATGTAGGTCCGTGGCCCTCCATTATCCACCCCTCAATGACTGTCCATTTCTAGCCCCTCTCACTGCTCTAGGCACTGATTGAGTGCTGAATGGGGTTGACTTTACAACTCCATGGCATATAATACACAGATGCCAGCTCATTTTTAAATTTTACCTGTGTGTTCTGGCACTTGAAGTACCTTGCTTGAGATTTTAATACTGGTTAATATATAGAAAAACTTCTGCTTAAGCACCACTAACTTAAAAGTGTTATTTGATTTCTTTCTGCACCTTTTGAATCTAGAAAAAAGAGAAAGTCTCCCAATTCTGTTGTGACACATGATTTCACAGTTTAAAATAAAAGCACAGCTGTCTCATTATGAGCACAGACTTTGGTCTTGCTGAAAGTATTTTTTTTTACCCTTATTCATCAACCCCTCCATATGTAATGCTGTGTGCTTTGCTAATCTGGATTATATTTCAGACACACACACACACACACACACACACACACACACACACACACCACATGACTGATTCCTGGATGACATAGGATACGGTTCCTGTATCCACACATATTATGTCATCTATTTTGGATGACTTAAAACTTTCTAGCATTCCTCTTTTTAAAGCTGAACATTTTTTTTTAATGTAGAAAATTTGAAAATTCTAAATTGGTTTTCATTACTTTTTAACAACTATTTGAGAGATAGTTGTGGTTTGAGGGACTTGTTCATTATGATTTTTATTTTATGTCGGTAAGAAAAAAATTTTGACTAGTACTTCAATATACTTAATTGTGCATTATCTTTGGATGTATCACATTTGTCATCAGAATAGCTTCCTGTTGACACAGTTGTCTATGTATACCAGTCCTCAGAAGGGTAATTTTAAGAGTGGAGGGGAGCATCAACAAATGTCAGGGAGAGTTGGGCAGCTCAATTACTCAATTTGTTCCCAAATAAAAACTGACTTATATCAGAGTGAAACTGTACACTTGACAGAAAGAAAGGAGTTTATCTACTAATTTAAAAATGTAAACATAAATTTTATATAGGGATGTAGCTATCTGAATACATATACGGTAATTTCTCTGCTATATAGTAATATTTTTTTGAGACCAATGGTAATGCATTTGTTCCTTCCTCAGCACCAAATGTGTCCATTCCTATGTAAACAGTAGGAGCCAGGACATATATAAGCCAATGATTACCATAGTTCACTGAAGTTACAGCACTTTAGAAAATTCCCAGTTCAAAGTAATTTTGGCTCATTCATTGCAATATTACTTTCCCTTCTGTATTATAATCAAAAAGAGCATAAGAAATTTGGATTTCTTTGAAAGAGCCAGGGGTGCAACTACAGAATTGAAACATGTCAATTCACAAAATAATGCGAATAATGATATTTAAAAATTTTCCCAAACAATGCCAATTTAAATGTTCAAAATCCAGTTATGTGCTTAGTTATAAAAAAAGTCCAAACTAAAATTCCTTTGTTGTTTTCTGTTCTCTTTTTCAAAATACACAAATCCTACTGAGGTTAATCTATTTTTTCCCACTTCAGAACACCAGGCACTGATTTATCCATTGGGAGTCTTGGCTTGCTTTTTAATACCTATATTAAAAAAAAACAAAAGATAAGTTATTAATCTGACAATGCTATGAATGCATACAGTAGACAAGTTTGAATTCAACCTTTTAAAAAAATGAGGTATCATTTTTCCTCCACCTAAGCAGCAGTTACCTTATGAAATGATCCATTAATACTTGATTGACAAAACATATTTTTATTGATTTGAGAGAGAGAAATATCATTTTCTTGTCTCACTTATTAATGCATTCATTGGTTAATCCTTATGTATGCCCTGACAGAGGATCAAACCTGCAACATTGGCATATCAGGGCGATGCAGCTAGAGCCAATACTTGATTTCAACACTGATTTAAAGAAAGTAACTATGTCAGCAGCAGAAAATATATGCCTGATATTTATGGCTTTAAAAAAATAATCTACCGAAACAACAAAAAGTAAAGCAGCACTCAGACCAGCCGCTCTGCCCGGGTGAGTTCACTCCATGGAGCGAATGTGGCGTGTGCACCAAGAAGCAGGGCCGTGGCCTCTCTCTGTCCCTCAGTAGTCCTTTCCCAGCATGATGTGGGATGTGTAGGAAGGCATTAATGTGCAAGACACCGAATCAAAGCCAATAGATCAATATTAGTGTGTTTACATTATGATCACAGATTCCCCGTGCAATGGAAATAAGAATGCACCTAGTCCAAATCATAAACCATAAATCTCCCAACTGTAAGGTCTGTGAGAAGAAAACTTAATTGTAGAATCATAGACCTGAACTGGACCACAAACTCACTTGGTCTGTATGTTTTATATACATCGAGGGAGAAGATACATTAAAGGCATACACTTTCTAACTGGGTGATGCCTTCTCAGCATGCTCTTTTTTTAAAAAAATTATCCTTATTATTGATATTATTACAGGTGTCTCTTCTCCTTTTTTCCCCATTAACCCCCTTCTCTCCACACCTACCCTTTCCAGGTGTTCAAACCACACTACTGTCTGTGTCCATTGGCTATGCATATATGTATATAAGTTCCCTGGTTAATCTTCCCCCTGCCCTCACCCCACTTTCTCTCTGACAGTCAGAGCATGCTCTTGCCAAACTCTCTCCAGTGCATCCTCTTCAGCCTTCAAGACCCAATTCAAATGCTGTCCTAAAGCCGCTCCTGATTCTCTCAGATATCTCTGATCTCTGATCCCTAGCAAGGGAGGCTGGAAGTGAAAGTCAAAACTGAAGAGGCAGTCAGCTGAAGGTGAGGATTTCTTTCTCAAAAGGCACTATTCCCATTGTTTTCTATTCATGGATAAATATGATCTTATTTTATTATGATTCACTAACTATGGGTTGTTAAACTCATATTGTCATCTGATCAATATTCATTATTAAAATTCTACCTCAACCACTCTTGTAGTTATAATCAGTGGCAACTGGTTAAAAAAAGAAAAGGCAACTCTAGGCTGAAACAATTTTTATTTGCTCAAAATATCTGGCATCCCGGCTGGTATGGCTCAGTGCTTAAGCATCAGCCTATGAACCAGGAGGTCAAGGTTCAATTCCCGGTCAGGGCACATGCCCAGGTTGTGGGCTTGATCCCCAGGGGGGAGGGGGGGCATGCAGGAGGCAGCAAATCAATGATTCTCTCTCATCATTGATGTTTCTATCTCTCCTCCTCCCTTCCTCTCTGAAACCAATAAAAATATATTTTTAAAAAAGAAAAGGAAAGATCTGGCAACATCCAATTCAATGGATTCTACTGAATGAGAAGCAAAACACATTCTGTGAAAAAACAGAGTCACCTCTCCAGACCTCATTCTAGAAAGCTAGTGGTTTCACCTAGCTTATTACTAGTATAACAGAGATCCTGGTCCCGCTGCATTTTAGTTTACCCCTCGTGCAACTCCTTGTTGTTTGTTTATTACAGCTATATATTTCTCTCACCCTCTCAATTCCCTAAAGAGAGGGTAATTATCTATTAATCAAATATTGACGGAGAGGCTACATGGTGGCAGATCTATACCTGGCAATGGGTTTGCAGTAGACAAGAAGCGAGGTCCCAGTTATGACAGTAGCACAGGAAACAAACATTGAACAAAGATTCACAAGTAACTAATTGTAATTATTGTAATTATTGCTACACAGGGTCAGGAGTTTTATTTATCCTTGCATTATTCTCAAATACCCAGTGTAGGACCTCAATAAATACATTGTGCAAGTGTGAGAGTACCAAGGATTAGAGAACTAAGGAATTATAAAAACCAAGGTAACCCATGTATTTTAGCTCAAATTCCATTGCTGTTCTGGGGATTTGCAGGTGCACTATGATCACACTCTACTACATGGGTCATAAACCCATCCAGGTTTCCTAGATTGTGGGCATGTTCAGAAGAATATATTTAATTATCATTTTTTCAGTGCTGTCCCTTTGCTGTTACAAGCTTCATTGACCTTGAATGCTGTGACGACACTCGTAAAGCACAGCCTTTGCTCCTTCATGGGAATGAGGAAAAGGCGCCCCTCTCAGGTGACTGCAGCCCAAGCCACGGGAGGTGGCTCTGTGAGTGGAGCATGGGACAGGAGCCCAGGTCTAAGGCAGAACCTGCACAGCCAGGTTTAGGTGGTCTTGGGAAAGCCTACAACTGCAGGTGCATGTGTGGTGAACCGCTGTCCTGGTTTGTACGTCAGGAAGAAATTACGATTGTGTGTTTATAGTGTGCCTGTTACATCTTTCTGTGTGACTCAGAGGCACCGGTGCCTCTCCAGCGTCAAAGCAAAGCTGAGGCGTGTTCACTATCACTCTCACGGTGTGCTCGTTGTTCGGAAGGTGCCGCTCACAGGTGGCATGTGTAGTTAGAACCTAAAACCCGGCAACACTAAAGCAGGCGGTGCTTTAGGCATTGGGGTGAGGTGGGCAGACAAGCAGGAAACCTGCCCAGCTTTCGCTAAGTACTTTCATCAACACACCACTCCTGTTAATATGAATGTGCTGGGATTCCATCTAAGATGTCATTCGGAGAAGGGTTCCAGGACTAAGACAATGATGAAGGTACCCCCACCCATCCCTTCTTTTGTGGAATACTCCCTTAGTATTTGTTCTAGAACTCAAAAATGTGAACTCTTGATTTGCACAGAGCAGGCAGTCTGGTCTCTTCAGCTGCATTCTTCAAGGCAGTGATTTCTCAGAATGTACTCTGAGGAACTCTAGGAATTTCTCCAGAGCTCCGTCATGCACTCTGGCAGCAGCAGGAAACCCAACCGTTTGGGCTCCCACAAGGTCACCCACACTGCGCATTGCATATTTCACATATTCGGCCTCCACACATGCTTTCTGAGCAAACAATGTGTTCTGTGTGTGTGTGTGTGTGTGTGTGTGTGTGTTGTCTTCAGAACTAAATTTTAAGATGCTAAAAAGCTGAGTACACCCTCCTTTCTCTACCGTCGCAAAAAAAAAGAAAAAAAAGATCATCTCTAACAGTGCAGACCATTTCTACTTTTGGTCTAGTTTGCAAGGAGGCTATGCTAATGATAGAAACAAACATACCCTGTGTAATGCCTGTGGATGAAGTAAAATGCTTGGGAAAGAGGATCAGTTAGGCAAATCAGACTTACGGTGAAATTGTGCAGCCTGAGGCATACGCATGATGTCCTGTGTAGCGAATGTCACAGCGCACGACATTGTTGGAGTAGTCTGATTCAGGCACCAGGTAGCTGGGGTTCACACTGACCTGGGCAACACAAACATCATCTGCACTTCAGATCTTATTAGCAGTGTTCACTGGTTAATTTCTTCCTGTTTTCACAGGGCTACCATGCTACAACTCGTAGGAACAGGGAGGGTGAAATTTTAGGCAAAAGGTTCAACTCTGGAGCCGTTTTAGGGAGAAGTTGTATATTTTCTCCTCAAGTTCTTTAAAATAAGACATTTTGGGAGATGTCTGTAATACTATCAACAATAAAAAATAAATATATAATAAAAAATAAAATAAAAAATAATATATCTGGGATCATTTAGAAATGGTTATAGAAAAAGTATAATTGCTTTCAGGGTCATGACTATCTAACATTTGAACCCAGAGAAAGGGATCTATGGAATTGCAGTGGAAATAAGTTACAGCTATATATTCTTAAAGGTCTCTACCTTTAGGATGTAGTTTCCAGGTGCTACATCTGTGATGTCAATCCACTGGCAGTCGATGTCTGCATTGTAAGTATCATAACAGCCAGGACTCAACCCCTAAAACAAATAAAAATAAGAAATTTAAAAAGATGATGTATGGCTAGAGTATTCTAAAGAATATGCATATTAATCCTAGGCAGTTTGGCTCAGTGGATGGCCTGTAGACCAAAGGGTCCCGGGTTTGATTCTGGTCAAGGGCACATGCCTTGGTTGCAGGCTTCTCCCTGGCCCGGGCCTTGATTGGGGCTCATACAGGAGGCAACCAACTGATGTGTTTCTCTCACATCGATGTTTCTATCTTTCCCTCTCTCTTCCACTCTCCCTAAAAATCAATGGGAAAATATCCTTGGACAAAGGATTTACAAAACAGAGAGAGAGAGAGAGAATATATGTGTATTATTTGTAAATCAAATTTTAAGTTAGTACTTACAAGAGTTTGTAAGTACAACTATACTTATATTGCATCTCCCTTGAGAAGTATATATTACTTGACCATATAGCACCTCCAACAGCAAAAAACTGCCCAATATAAGTAGTAGTATGTCTAGCTTCTTAAAAGTGTCATAAGTCACCAGTGATAAGTATAATATTAAGTGAAAAATAGACCTCCACCAAAATTCTAGACTATCATCAGTTCAAGAATAAAGGCCACATAATGATCAATTTAGCTCAAATATTCTCTTTTCAGTATATCCTTCCTTAATTTTGACCTTTGGAAATTATTTCCTGTACTCTGCCCATGATACTTTTTTGTGTATATAGCTTTCATAGTATTTATCCTTTTCTGCTCTGAATTATAATCATACTATATGAAACCATCTAATTAAAGGTTGTGAGCTCCCTAAGGGTAGGGTCTATGACTTTATTTTTGAATAGCTAACAGTAATCATGTATTACATGTCAGGAATAATTTTAAACATAAATTCAGTTCCCAGAACTATGCGAGGCGGGTGCTATTATTATCCCCATTTTACAAATAAGGAACCCGAGGCACAGTAAGGTCAAGTAACTCATGTAAGGATATATAGCTTATAAGTGGCTGAGTTGGTTTTGAGTTTAGGCATTTGGATCCAGAGTCTCTGATCCACACTGTACCCTCTCTCATATGGTCACTGAAATATCTTGTTGAACTAAAGGGATGAATGTATGTCTCAATGTACACATCCCATCTCACTTTACTCGCTAAGGTATTCACATCAGCAAGTGAATGAGTGACTTCTACAGCCTGCGAGGAGAATACCAATGAGATATGGTCTCTGTAAAGTTATAGTCTGGAGAAGTTTGTTCAAACTGAAGTCTTTAGGTGCAGTTTCAAATCTATTAGTTCTTCACCAGAAGTTTTACTGTTGTATTTTCATTCTAATGGTAATCTAAAGTAAATGAAAAAGCATATGCTAGAATCATTTTAACTCAATACAGCTATTTAATTTCAGCACCCCAAATTGCTTTGGTGTGTAAGATCACCTTCGTCACCAAAGAGATGGCAAAAATCATCTAAGCGTGTCCTACCAGTGCTGGTTTGAAGATGACCTGATTTGGGGAGGAAGAGGAAGAACTGTGCTCTCTCATACCACACACAATGCAGCATGGACAGGCCACACTGGAAGTACCTGAGCCACAGCAGTGAGAACCATGTACTCACCTTTGCTCATACCAACGCATCAACAGTATGTTGAGGGGTAAATATGTAATGAATAATTTTTGCTTTTTTATCCCAGCTCATCATTTGTTCTGGCACATAATAAATACTTAATAAGTGTTAGTTCTCGTTGTTGCTACTACTAAATTTATGACAAGGGAGTCATTGGAATAGATATCTCTTTAACCCAGGTTTAAATAATGCTACAATGTTTATATTACTTTCAATTAAATAAAAGAGCTTTAAAGAATGCTGAAACTGGTACTCTAGCATGACTCAAAGTATGAACTTTGATTATTTGAACTAGCAAACAAATATGGAAGTTTTTAAGGCCATTAAGGAAACAGGTATTTCATATATTGAAAGTCATGCTTTAAAAATAAATTAAATGTAGAAACTTACCTGAGGTTGTCTAAATTAGCTATTTGGCTTTAGCAAAACACAACTGTTTGATAGAATAAGTTAATATGACAGTTTCTAGTTTTATGTACATTTAATATATGAATTTGTTATGAAAGTATAAATATAAGGAAGTTATATCTAGTTTCATATTTGGATACATTTAATAAACATTGTATACAACTAATCTAAGTCAATATTAGGGCTTTGAGAGAATTATTTTTTTCTTTAAATGATAAGCCAGTCTAAGTGAAAAGCACAAATTTCTTACAATACAAGACCTGGCAAATAATAGTTAATAGGACATAAATGAAGATGGTTAGGGGAAAGCTACCATATAAAATGAAGTGGGGTGACCCCAAGAATTGAGAGCCTAGAAGTGCAGTAAATACCTGTTGTCTTAGATTCAAGTATTCCAGCAGTGAGTTATCCAGAGTGCCTCTGTGTGAATGAAAAGAATAAAGTAGGTCCCTTCACAGGCAGGCCCTGTGGGACTCTCAGTGTGAAAAAAGGAATTTCTATAGACACATATCTGTAACGTGTATGTAGGTTACATCTTCTTTTGCTTAAAGAATAAATGTTGCCTCAGGGCACATGGAATTGAACCCTACCCCCTCCAATTGCTCTCATATTCTAAGCTTAGAGAAAGAAGCAGCAGTAACATTTAGGTCACCAAAGGCTTCCTGCCACAGCCCTGGAATTTGCTTCCCCTTGCCCCGAGACATATACACTCACCACTCTTTGCCAAGATTTCCGCAGGAGTAAAATTACAATGTCCTTTTACAAATTAGAGTTTCTTATGGAAATTCTGGCATGGCTTTGAACTGACACAGATTTTCCCATTATAGGACACACAAATTGCTTAGTTCAGCACGATTTTTAAAAATTCATCCAAAGAACATCTGACATCAATTATACCGTAGTCTTAAATATATATGTGTAAAGGAAGAAATTGTATCCTTCTGCTTTTATTTACATGATTAAAAGAGACAGTTTTTTAAAGTGCTTTTTAAGAAGCCTACTTTCTCTCCTTTCGCTGACCATAATCACTGGGTATCCTATTTTTAGCATACTGAGTTTTGCAGGTGGGAACACAGGTATCTTTTCTATAGTTACTTACCACACCAGTGAAAGAATACAGAATGAGCTCAGAGATTGGAAACCATTCAGACTTTTTCAGAGAGTAACGTGCTGCTTTTGATTATGGGACACAATGAGTCTTCAGGGACCTTCTGTGATGATAAAATACTTTCAAAGTAATTTGGATCATCAAGCCTTCACGTTTGTTTTCTCAATTATCTTCTATCTGGGCTAGATAAACCCCTAGATGAAGCAGTTTGTAAAAGACAGGCGGGAGGGAAGAAGATAGAAGACCGCTTTGTTTTCTCTCTATGCCTGCAGATTCCCGATTAGACGATGTCAACCTACCTGTGTGTGTGCAGTGCACGCAAACCGCCTGTGGTAGCCATAGTCACAGGACGTGTCCTCCAGACAGAAACTTGCTTTGTGGCCTTCAGCCACTCTCCTCTGGGTGTTGGCATCGAGCAGGTCATAGTGGCTGAATTCATCCATGCTGTGGTAATGTCTAGGGTGCCCCACAACACAGAGACAGTGGTCAGTGACCGAGAGAGCAAAAGCAGTGAGAACTTCAGATGACTTCCCCACTGCCCCACTGGTCTGTTTGCACATTAAAATTGAGATAATATTTATCCTTTTAAAGCCAGATTCATGCATGATTTCCACCTCCTCACCCCCGCTACCCAGGGTCAGAAGTCTATAAAAACCGTAAGTTTTCAACTTTGCTACTTGGAAAAAAAAAAGACATATTTTGAGTGTTTTGCTTTTCTTTGATATCCTGTTTTATCTTTGAATATTAAATAGAAGTAGACAGTACATTTATGTGTTTATGTGAAACTTGCCATGTGATTTCTAGTATATTTCCCTTGGCTGCCATACTGATGTTTCATTCCAATAAAGAAGAGCATATGACTCTTGGGAGGTGTCTGTGAAATTTTAGAAATTTAAGTTCTCATAGATTTGAAAGCATTACTAAAATACAAAAGAGAAAATGGCATGTTTTACCCACCATTATTATTTTAACTAGTATAAACTTTTGTTTGGAAATGAATAATTCTATTTTATCAGCACATTCGGTGCTCCTATCTGTTGTTATCATTTCATGAAAGAAAACATGCTGAGTTGTTCATCTTCTCCCATTAGGAAGAGAACAAGTTTAAGGGCACATGTCAGTATTTTCTCAAAATAAACACCTGAGCAATTTATCTAGGCTAATTACAGCATAACCTAATGTGGAAACCTTAAATTTAGGACAAAACAGGCAAAGTTGTATTGATACAGGTCTCATGGAGTATATCATATGCACAGCTCTTTGAGAAAGGTATCTGAACCCTTTTAATAACAATTTGTGGTCTGTATTAAATACTGTTAAATGCTAACTACAGATGATCTTGGCTGCAATGGGCTTTTAAAAATAAATCTACTTGAAATATATTGGAATAAAATTCTAGTGAATCCAATCACTGAACCCTATCAACAGTTTTAATAAACTGGACTTAGAGTTTCTAATTTAAAAAATAGCAGGATCTACTAATTGATGTATTATTTTAAAGATAGACTTCATTGATTATGTCAGATTACATAGAGAAAAATTCTAAATGTGAATAACAACAATTTTTCTCCCTTTGTGTAAAAATCATTTGAAAGATGAAAAACCAACTCAAAAGTACCCAGAAGGCCCATCTACTTACTGATGACAACTGTGCCATTCCCAGGAATATCTTGGTCGGCTTGGTAAGAAGTCTGATGTCCCTTGGTTTTTCACTCTTTGGGGAAATCTTAACAGCACCCTGTGATCATAATCTCTGACATCGGCTCTATATGCTGAGCTGTCATTTAAAAAGAAGGAACATTATTATTTTCACAGACTGTTAACTAAAGAGAAAACTGCAAGCAAAACATTTTCAGTATATAATGGCGACTCTCGCACTCCTCCATCTAGACTATGAGTTTCAAGAGTCAGGCATTTTGCTTATTATTGTGGAATCTCCAGATGTTAGAGGAGTGTTTGGCAAGCAGCCAGAGCTTTGGAATATATGCTGAATGGGTGAGTGAATGAAAACTAAGGAAATCCTCAGTATAACAATAAAATTGGTATTATAGTGTTGCTGGCATGGCTCAGTGGTTGAGCATCAGCCTATGAACCAGAAGGTCACAGTTTGATTCCTGGTCAGGACACATGCAAGGATTTTGGGCTCGATCCCTAGTAGTGGGGCATGCAGGGGGCAGCCAGTCAATGATTCTCTCTCATCATTGACTAGAGGCCCCAGGCATGAAGATTCACGCAAAAATGGGCCTTCCTTCCCCTGACTGCAGGCACTGCCTTCACTCTGGTCTGGAGCCACCTTTCCACCTTCTCACACTGCCCTGAGGCCCGGAGCTGCTGGCATGGTGCAAAACTCCTGCACCATCACCATGGCGACAATGCAAGCATCCTACCCTGTCCCCGGCAGCTTGGTGCCTGTATATGCAAATTAACCCGCCATATTTGTTTGGTTAATTTGCATGCTTGTTCCTGATTGGCTAGTGGGGCTGCAAAGGTATGGTCAATTTACATATTATTAGTGTAGATGTTTCTGTCTCTCCCTTCCTCTCTCTGAAATCAATAATAAAAATATTTTAAAATAAGTGATAAGTAAACTTTATAATCAAGTCAAGTTTAATCACATGAATGAGTGAAACAGGTAGAAATTATTCCATGTTAAAAAAAAAAATCATCCATATTTACCTGTTAAGAACTTTGAATTTAACAATACATTTCTTGAAAAAATAACTATGATGTAAAGTGGGGAAATCACTCTAAAAAGTACACAGATAATTTTAGACAATTTTTAAACTTCACTGTCTTCAAAATAACAGCATTACTCTAATAGTATAGAGAGTGCAATGGTGTTAGTGATGCAGGACTCAAGAATGAAAACAATGTGCTTTGATTTCTTCTCTTCCTTTAGCCTAAAACTTATAAAGGGCCAGAGTGGAAGAAATATGTGGATAAACATTACTGTGTACCTTCTAATACACTATTTTGTGTGAATTTGCATTCAAATACTACTGATTCCTAATGACCTTATTTTACAGTGTAAACTTTTTTGACCTATCAAAACGTCCTCTAGCTCCCTCTGCTGGTTTCCCAGTAGCAACTTCAGAGAAATCCATTGCTATGATTTTATTTTAGGACTGATAAAGAAACAAAGTTCTTGTTCATAGTCTTATTCTGGCTATCGTGATACCCAAATAGCTAAGTTAATTATGGCTCCAAACAAAAGGATAAAACTTAACCTTTGCCAATAAGGCAAATTAGCCCCCAGTATTTTAAGGGTATCTTAAAAGCTCTTTGTTGACAATATTTTTCCATGTTATTGTACAATTAGTTATTTCATAGAAAGGTATTGGAAACAGTTAGCTTCAAAGTTAAGGATCTTGGAAAACAGACGGAGACACCCCTCTTCCCCCCCAAACACACTTGGGGAAAGGATTTGCTCCCTCTCCTTGATTTGTGCTGCAGTTTGAAAGACAGAACCCAGAGAAATCTTAAACATGTTATCTTTCTATCCAGGTCAGCGTGCCCAGGAGTTCAAGTCCTACTTCCCAGCTCTTGGACCACTTCCCAACCCTTGTCTGTGAGGAACAAGAGTAGTCAGAACCAGGGACCTGATGAGCCCCTGGGACCAAGAGAGGGGAGCCGGGGCAGCTGATATCCCAGCTCGTACCTGGCCAGGCAGTTTTCCTCCGCAGCGCATCTCAGGTTGTACATGGACATCTTTTGCACGTAAGTGGACGCCTGAATGTAGTAGGGATCTGGCACCAGGTCCGGTAGACCTAAACGTCAGCAGGCGATGGGCACAATGAGACAACCTTGCGCCCCCGGCGCCCCCTGCTCCCTCCATGTCCCTAACTCCCCAACCTCTACCCAGGGGGACTGCTGTTTTCCTGTGGGGCTGCGGGTAGCAGGAGAACGGGGGCTGCCCGGGGCTGCAGACCAGTGTGGAAAGGAAGCAGGAGGGGCCAAGGCGCGCGAGGTCTGCACCAGATTCCAGGGCTGCCTCTGCAGGCGCAGGGGGAGGGGGGGGAGGGTCTGCCTGCGGGGACTCGGGCCTGCCGCGCCCTGGCAGCAGCCACGTCGGGGAGCCACCAGCCACGTTGGGGAAGGGGGTGCCCAGGCGGGCGGGCGGGCGGGCGGGTGGCCCCTGAGACTTTGGGGTGCTTACCGTACTGGAAGTAGCCGGTGCCGTAGCCGGGTCGGTACCTGCTGCCAGGCCGGGGCCTTTCGTACGTGTCGTAGTAGTTGTAGTAGGGGTTGTCGTCGGAGTACTTGTAGGGGTTGTACGGGTCGTCTCCCACCATGCCGTCCACGCGGCTGGGCAGCCTCAGGTTGCTGAGCGCCGCCGGGCGCTCGGCGGCGGCGGCGGACGCGGTCCGGTTGGGGCTGGCGCGCGCGGGGCCCGCGCCGCCGGTCCCGGACGGCGAGTAGCCAGCCTGGAACCAGTGGCGGGCGGCGGGCCTGGGGCGGCCGCCGCCGGCGGAGGCTCCGGACGGGGCAGCGGTCCGCGCCCGCGTCCCCGCCGCCGTGCGGTTGTTGCGGAGCAGCAGGATCGGCGTGCGCGGCTGCGGGGCGGCGGCGTTGGCGGCGTTGGCGGCGCCCTGGGCGGCGGCGCTCGGGTCCCGCCGGCGCTGCGGCTGGTACTGCGAGCCCAGGCTCAGCAGGCTGAACACCTGCCCGTTGTTCTCCCATTGGATCTTCTGGCTCCAGGCGCCCGGAGCCGCCGGGGGGTCGCGAGGAGGGGGCTGCGGCGGCTGCTGCTGGTGCTGGTGCTGCTGGCCCGCGGCGGGCGGGGTGCAGCGCAGGACCGTGCAGAGCTGCAGCGGCCCCAGCAGGAGCGCGGTCCAGGCGAAGCGCATCTCCTCTCCCTTTCTCCGGTGGCCCCCGCTCCGGGAGGACGTAGCTCAGGGGGAGAAAAGGGAAAAACCGGACTGAAATCACGCGAGGGAGGGAGAAGTCTTCCCCCAGGGAGGCGGTTGGAGCGCGGGGGTCGTCGTGGTCCCCAGCGAGGCTGGGCTGCAGACCCCTCTCCAGTCGCGGCGGCGGCGGCTGGGACGTGGCACCCGCCTCTGCGCTCTCTCCCAGCGCTCTGGAGGGCGACGGGGGAGCGGCGCGGCGGCCCGGCGAGCCGGCGGCAGTGTCTGGAGCGAAGGAAGGAGGAGAGATTTTAAACTTTCTGGCACGTTTGCAAAGTTACACAAGCCGTTCTGGCCCGGCCACCCCTCCGCTATTTGTTCACGTAATGCGATTGGAAACGTGCAAGGGGACAGCTCCGCGCCTCGGCCCCTCCCGCGCCTCCCCGTCCCGTCCTCTCCTCCCCCCCCTCCCGCCCCCCCCCCCCCCAGACACGTTGCACAGGGAACGTTAAGGGGAAAGAACCAAACGGAACACACATCCTGAGACACACTCGGTTTAATCTGGGGCGAACATGCAGGGATTTCAAAAGACTCAGACAGACCAAGGCAGCCAGGCCGTGGGGCGAAGCCAAAATATGCATGAAGAAAAATGCTATTAGGTCACCAGCCCTGGAGAGGCGGGAAGTCAGGAGGTGGGGAGGGAGCTAGGGGCGGCGAGAGTTGGGGGTTGGGGGGGGGGGGGTGGAACGATTGTGACTAACATTTATCCTTAAGGAGTTACCCAGACACATTTTCCAATGCATACTCACTCGCTTTTATGGGAAGTGCCCTCAGCAAATAAACCCCGGGATATCAAATTTTGTTTTTTGTGTGTTGGTAACATGAGAAATGGGTTACAAATTTGTTTCCTACAGTGAATACTTTAATAACGAAAAGTGAGGTTTTTGCAGGGAACAAAAGCCAGTACACTGAAACCTGCCTCTCTTTCAGAATGCTGGTCTGATCCGTACTCTGAGTGGAAGTGAAGAACCATCTTTCACCTCAACAGGGTCTACCAGGGAGTTTCATTGGGCAGGGGCTGGGCAAGACGGCCTGAGAGAGCACTCACAGGACAAAGAAGCATTTTATCTGACTCCCCCCCCCACCCCCTCTTTTACATCTAATAATTAGGTTGCACTTTGGATTTTAAAAATGTAAGTCACATTTGTTAAATGTCGAAAAGTCCTATGATGTTTGATTGATCTTCCAACTTAAACAAAAAAAATGTTGCTAAAGAAACAGCTGGGATTCAGATTTTGGTAAAGAGAAGGCAGTAGGAGTGGCTGGAGGAGAGTGGGTGGGAGGTAGGAAAGAGAGCTTAATGGACCAGATATTCACATACCACGCAGGTTTTGGACAGTGCTGGAGACATTTCAAAGGAAAATTGCTGCTAAACAGCCTGATTTAAAACTATGACTCAACACCAGATTTTAGTAACCTTTTGTTGGTGTCATCCTTGAGCTGTTGTCTGAGATAGTGTCATCCTTGAGCTGAATACTTCAATATTCAGCTATCTCTGTTAGTCTGTCACTCCACGTGTTTTTTTAAAATATATTTTATTTATTTCAGAGAGAAAGAGAGGGGAGAGAGAGAAAGAGAGAGAGAGAGAGAGAGAGAGAGTGAGAGAGAGAGAGATTAATGACGAGAGAGAATCATCCATCAACTGCCTCCTGCATGCCCACATTGGGGATTGAGCCCACAACCCAGGCATGTGTCCTGACCAGGAATCAAACCCTGACCTTCTGGGTCATAGGTTGATGCTCAACCACTGAGCCACGCCAGCCAGGTTCTGTCTCTCCACATTGGTGATGTTGTGGACATCTGCTAATTTGACTGCTCAGCATCCATTTCCTTTTTGTTGTTGTTGTTCTGAACAACTATTTTCCTTTGGGAAATTTCCTCTACCCATTGAATTGGGGCACTAACTGAGCATTCATGAGACTTACCCCCTCTTCAGGTAGTGGTCATGATATCCAAACTTGGCTCCTCACACCGTCTCCCTAGAATTTGACTCTTAAGCAGAAGGACACAAGGGTCAACAATGTTGGAGTCCACTCTTCCCACTACTGAAGAAAGTGTCTGTGAGGTCTTGCTACACAGATTCCCCCTGAGCGATGTTACACCGATACCTCTGAAGACCTGGTCCTTCCATTCCCCCCCCCCCCCCGAACATGTTTCTTTGGTCAGAGTCAATATCTGTTATTTGCCACCTAAAGAACCCTGATGGACACTGGAGGAATTGTGGCTGCTTCTCTCAACTACTCTGATCACACAATTTTGAGTTCAAGGTGATAGGTTTGGCTCTTTCTGAGTCAAGTTGGATTTGCTCTGCCCATGACCCCATAGTATCTTTGGTCCAAAGAGGTGTCAGATGGAAGCTTGCCAGTGGGTTAGCAAACCTATTGCTTATATGATGAAGATAAAACTTCAAGTGCAAATCCCACTGGTGACAGGTCAATGGTGTCATTTCTTTCTGCGAAGGTCAGAGACATCGCCAGCTGTCATTTTATATGGACTGGATGCTGTGGTTAAAATTAAACTAGTCAATTTCCCCAAACCCACAAAAAGAAGATAGAGTAAAAAGAAGCAGGTGTATATAATTTCAACGGACAGGCCAAATTACAGGAGTGGCAGGAAGGGAGAGTGTATAATTATCTCTCATCTGAAAAAGATGCTGCAGGCACCCACGAACAGTGTGTTTCCCAGAAGACAGAAGCCTGTAACTGCTAGTGTTTGACCACATGCTCCCGAGGGGAGACCTACGCTGGGGAGGTCACACTGTCAGAGAGGCTGACCACAGCAGCTCCTAATGGAGGCAAGAAAGTTTATGCTGGATCTCAGATGAAATAAGCCTTGTTTCCAATCCCGGTGCTCACACAAAAAAGCTGTGTATCTTTGGACAGCTGATTTACTTTCCCTGGCTCTCAGTTATCTGTAGGAATCAGAATTACCCAAATCTTTTCTAAAGTCGTTTTTCTAGTTTTTAAAATCTCTGATTTTTGTGAATGTCTAAGTACTTGCACACTACTTTCAGTCACTATAGTGTTTCATTATGATTATTAATATTTAATTGAATAACTACTTCAGTTGGACTTTAAAACATGAGATGTATTTTATGGATAAGCTAGAGTTTGCAGGCAGTCATTTTCCTTTTATACTTACTTCCTATCGTGAAATTCAATATCCCTTTGTTTCTTTTACAAATGCTTTGAACGCATTTATGCTCTGAAGTGTAGTATACCGTAATGGTAATCGGCATAGGTAAGCACTCAATGAATATCAATGAGTTCATGCATTCTCAGAATTTATAGCTGAATGAGGTTCACCAATTTTTGAATTTGTTCCAACAGTTTAAAAAATGTCTTTATACTCTTATCAGAGTATAAGTCACTAATGAGAACACTAATGGTGTGCAATGTTTATTTTCTTTGAAACACATTACTTTGGGGGGCGGGGAGGAAAGCATTACCCTTTGTGACACATCCTAAAGAGACCCTTAATTGGTTTTCTCTCTCTTCCACTTTCTCTAAACTCTGGCTTAAGACTCAGCCAGCTGAAAACAAACATGTGGCTACCACATTGGGGACAATTGAAAGTGTTTGTGAGCCCTATGGGAGATAGTCTAGACACATATTGTACTCTCTGTTTAATGACAAAACAATTATTCACAATATTGGAGAAATCACAATTCCTTCTACTCAACACTGAAATAATAATAATGGTAACTGCAGCTATATCAAGATACCTTTAGCTTTGGTAAGATGTTTTCACTTTGATATTGAGGCTTTCTTTTTGTGCACAATTTTGCAGAAGATACCATAAGAGGAAAAGAGATGGCATGATGTCACTTCAAAAAGATATGTTTTTATTGATTTTTAGAAATAGAGGAAGGGAGGCAGATAGAGAGATAGAAACATTGATGAGAGAGGAACATCATCGATTAGCTGCCTCCTGCATGGCTCCTACTGGGGATCGAGCCTGCAACCCAAGCATGTGCCCTGACCAAGAATCAAACCTACAACCTCTTGGTTGACACTCAAGCACTGAGCCACACTGGTCAGGTTCTGGGTTGACACTCAAGCACTGAGCCACACTGGCCAGGTTGATGTCACTTTAAAAAAAATTTAAGGTTCTAGGCCTGTGGTCGGCAAACTGAGGCTTGCGAGCCACATACGGCTCTTTGGCCCCTTGAGTGTGTGGCTCTTCCACAAAATACCATGGTCTGGCAGGTCTATTTTGAAAAAATGGCATTAGAAGAAGTTTAAATATTTGGCTCTCAAAAGAAATTTCAATCGTATTGTTGATATTTGGCTCTGTTGACTAGAGAGTTTGCCGACCACTGGTCTAGGCTATCAATATTAAGGACTTACATGGCAAGATCTGTCCCAAAATGGGGAAGTTGTCATAAAAGGAAAAATTGTCATAAAGCTATGCTCTTGATATTTAACTGTATTTATATTTTGGGAATAACTCATATAAATGGAAAGTTGTGTTATATAGAAAGCCCAAACCATATAGCATTGTTTCTGAACAACCAATTCCAGAACACTAATGCCATTGTCACAGGACTCCAGGTTGAGATACATTCTTTTGTTTGGGGCTCAGGAAGCTCATACCATTTGGTCAAGACTAATGCTCATATGTGCTTTGATGCTGTGTAGTTTGAAAACATCGGAGGAAGTAGAATAAAGAAAGTGTGAAGTTGGAGATCATGATAGGGAAAACTATTGAGAAAAGAGGAAGGTGTGACATCCAATATAAGGGGGGTGAACTAAGGGGTGAATGAAGACATGAACACATTTTAAAAGGGTAATTCAAAATGGGTAACAGAGTGAAATAAAAAGTTAGAAATCTTTTCACTTGGAGTAAAATGAAGGTGAGGAGTAAGGTAGTCTTGAAGTTAACAGTGTGCTTGTGTTCCCTTCTCCTCATTCTTGTCTTCTGCCACATACCACTTCCAGGTACTCACCCAAATATAAAAAGTAGACAGTTGGTACACACTTGTCTGTGTGTCAAGACTGAACTGGAAAAAAAAAATCTGTAAACAGACTGGGTTGGAGAATTCCAGAAATAATGAATTTTAAATATATCTTGTTTGGTTACCTATCCCCTTGGGCCACCTAGGGAATGGAAAAGTGGAACTTAACCCTAGGGAATGGAAAAGTATTTCATGCTGGTATCTTTAATGCATATTCATATGTGATTGAGTAAATAATGTTAGTAACTAGAACAAAATGGAAGAAATGAGAAGAGGTGAAGTTACGATAGGAGAATGGGTCTTTGAAATTCAATGAAACAAAGTTCAAAGTAACTTGGTTATATTGACCACAAAAATAAGGAATCAGCCAGTTGGCAAGACTGCCTACAAGTGAAGCCGAAGTGATTTGATTAGGCCTGACAGAGTGTCCAATGACAATGCGGCAACTGTTCATGCTGTGGGGTGTACTAGGCCGTTTCTGTTTTTTAACTGATAGAGTATCGTGCACTCTGGGTCTACATCCTGGCCTGTTTGCTGCTCCTCAGCTCTTTCGGATTTAGCTTCACTGTCCCAGAACCCTAACAGTTATTTAATTCAATATAATCTGTGTGTGATCCTCTGAGATGGTAGGATAGAAGTGGGAAGGACATTTATGTTTTCCTGGGGCTTCGGGGCATCTTATCTGCCTGCCACACAAAAGTAGTTGCAATCCACCACAGTAAGCCCTCTGCTTTAACTTGACCCAAGGTGCACTGCTTGCTTTGGAGGCCCAGGAGGAGCAAGGCAACAAATTACTATAACCTATTGCAAATTATATGGAGTTTTTTTTCTCTTTCCTATAAAAATAATAGCTCTGAGAACTTTTGAGGGTGTTTTATGTTTGAAATAGAGGCAGAGTGGAAGGAAGATCGTGATGGGGCTGTAAAGATGAAAACCTGTTCCTTAATTGGGTTTAAGAGAATCATACTTTCCTTTTTTGTTATTAGAATACTACTCATTGTATCATCTTACTTCCTCTCAATTATATAACACCCTAAGCAGAGAATCAAAGAAGCCTATCTAATAAAGAGGGAATATGCTAATTGACCCTCATGCCGTTGCAAAAATTACGGTGCCCACAGCCAATAAGGAAGGAATATGCTAATTGACTATCACGCCCTCAAAACATGGCGGTGCCCACAGCCACAAGGTGGCAGCACCAGGTCCCCCAGCTGCCCAGGGCTGACCCAAGGTGCAGGCAAGCCTTGGATGGTGGCCTCCAAGCCACCCAGGGCCACCTGAGGCTTGGGTAACCAGGGCCGGCTGAGGTTTGCATTGCCTGCAGAGGTGTGATGGGGCATCACCTTCCCCTGATCACTGGGTCACCTCCTGCCTCTTAGGGCTCCCAGACTGTGAGAGGGGGAAGGCCGGGCTGAGGGACCCCCGTCCCCTTCCAGTGTATCAATTTTTATGCACTGGGCCTCTAGTTTTATATAATGCCTTTTAAAGCTAGGAGAGTCTTTTAAAGCAGGCTCAGTTAGTTATAGTTAGTACATTGTTAGAAACATTGGTTTCTTTGGCTTCTACCTAGTTTCTTTTTTTTCACATTTCCACTGTTTCATGGATCTCTTCCAGAGGGTGGAAAATAAAAAGGGGAAAACTGAAGCTCATAGTTTGTGGGAACTGTGTCCCTATTGGTCACATAATGGCACTGGACAGTTTGACCATTGTTTTGGGCTACTTACAGAGAACAAGACAGTGGCATGCCTTGTATACTTTATTCTCAGTTGTCCGTATAAGTAATTGGAAGTAATATAAGGGCGCATAATACAATGGCATGTGGAAAATATTAAATATTAAGTGGAAACTAAATGTATACAACCTCAAAATGATTTTTGGCTAAAGAATCTCTGAAGTCCAGATAATTGAGTTGAATACACAGGATCTTTTCAGGCTTGCTAATATGGTCCTTAGTAAAAGGAAATAATAAGGAAATGTGAAATAATAAGAAAAATAAGCAATTAATCAGCCTTTCTAACAAACGATATCTGTCCTCTCATTAATAAATTTTTATCTCTTGTCATTTACAGTGTTTTTAGCATAATGCAAAGTGCTTATACTGTATTACTTCACTTTATCCTCACAACAACCTTATGAGGTGGTTATTAATACTTTCATTTTATGTAAGAAATAGAAGCTTAGAGAGATTAAGCAATATTCTCAGTTAAAAATTGCCAAAGCTAGATCTTGAACCCAGGTCTATTCTGTTTAAACACCATATTGAACTTTTGCCATGTGAAGTTCAAAGAATGTTAAGTATTTGTTTCTTTGGTTTTCTTTCTTTGTTATAATTATTGGGATAATAACTAAATGGGTGACTCATTAAAAGTAACATGATGAGGACATTGTGACCAGACCAATTAAATGAATAGACTAGCAATGGCTGTTTATCTAGTGGCTAAATGGCTTTGGGATAAGTCTGACATATGAATTAACTGAAAGGTGACAAGTAATAGAAAGAATATGGGTGACGGAGACAGTCCTTGGATAACCACTACCTCTACTTCCTACTGACTGGATGTTTTGGGGCAAATTGATGAACTATTCTGAGACTTGGGTTTCTCATCCAAAGATGAAGGTAATAAGACCTATCTTGCAGGGTTGTTATGAAAATGAAATGTTTGTAAGTGTATGGCAGAGAATCTTGCTTATATTTGGCACTAAGTAGATGGTAACTGTTGTTACTGCTTATTGCTTAGACATTAGAATTTAAAGGTCAGCAAAGACTATTTGTGATAGTATACAGAAAGGCATTTTCTATACTAATGAAAATGTACTCTTTTTTTTTTTTTACACCTTTTAAATGAAATGCCTGTTATGTTACTTTGAGGAAGGAATATTCTTTGAAAAATATATTAATCAACTCTGATGAGTATCCTATATAATAAAAGGCTAATATGCAAATCGACCGAATAGTGAAACAACCAAATAACCAATCGCTATGATGTGCACTGACCACCAGGCAGTGTACCTGGAGCATGGCAGACTTTGGCAGCAGGCGGCAGAGCACAGAACATGGCGGTCATCGGCTGCAGCAGGATAGTGGAGCAGGTGAGCAGGGGCGCCAGACTGTGGCAGGGCGCCAGTCACTGTCATCATGGTGAGCCTTTGGTGTTTAGGGTAAAGTCTTTGTTCCTGTCCAGCACTCTCACCTGCTGCTGGCACTAGAGCCACTGCTCACACCCAGTGACAGTGCTGGCCCCACTCTCACCCACTGCTGGTGCCAGCCCCAATCACTCAGTGCCATCAGCACATGGGAGTGGCTGCAGCGGGAGCAGGGCCGCCGGCAGACAGGGGACTGGGATCTATGTCAGGAAGGGCTGTTGGGGGTGTCGAGGATGGGCTGAGACCCACCCCTGTGCCCATTTGCAGCCTTGTGGCTCACAGTTTCTTTCAAGGTGCATGAATTCGTGCACTGGGCCCCTAGTAATTTTTATAAAATAAGATGCACAACTTTCAAGTGTATGTGTGATGTATTTTAATGGGTGTAAATGGCTTTGTAAATGACACCACAATCAAGATCCAGAGTAATTACATGAAATCCCCACTCCACCCCTGCCCCATGAAACCAAGTTATGATTTTCCCCCCCAGCTGTGTTAGTTTTATCTAGAACAGTGGTTCTCAACCTTTCTAATGCCGCAACCCTTTAATACAGTTCCTCATGTTGTGGTGACCCCAACCATAAAATTACTTTTGTTGCTACTTCATCACTGTAATTTTGCTACTGTTATGAATCGTAATGTAAACATCTGTGTTTTCCGATGGTCACGACCCACAGGTTGAGAACTGCTGCTGTAGAGCCTAAGACCTTTGGAAAACACAGATATTTACATTATGATTCATAAAAGTAGCAAAATTACAACAAAAATAAAGTAGCAACAAAAATAATTTTGTGGTTGGGGGTCACCACAACATGAGGAGCTGTATTAAAGGGCCGTGGCATTAGAAAGATGGAGAGCCACTGATCCAGAATTTCACACAGCAGACACCCACTGTGTCTTTTTTTGCCCAGCATGTCTGTGAGATTCATCTATGCTGTCATTCAGTTAGCAGTTCTTTTGTTTTTCTTAATTATTAGAATTTCACACTGTGAACATACGTATTTGTTTCACACTGTGAACACGCTTGTTTGTTTGTTTTCTAGATTGGGGTTATTGAGCATTCAGCTACAAATTATTCCATGGATGTATTTTTTATTTCTTTTAGGCAAATATTTCAAGATAAAATTGCTGTACACTTAGAGGAGGTAGATATTTAATTTCATAAGAAACTTTCAAATGTTGTTATAATTACTGTATTATGTTCCATTTATATCAGCCAGCTAGAGCATTACCATTGTTCTACATCCTTGCCAACCTCTGATATTTCAGTCTTTTCTCACTTTGGCCATTAGGTGTAAAGTGATATCTCGTTGTTGTTTAATTTTTATTTCCTTAACGACTAATGGTTTTGAGCATTTCTTTCATGTGCTATACACTTGTGAAATATATATTCTAATCTTTTACCCAATTTTTAGTTTTTTTACATTCTTATTGAGGTATAGGAGTTTATTTTATTTTATTTTTTTATAGATTTTGGATGCACAATGTACAATGAGACATATATAATAAATATTTTCTCTGTGGGCTTACTTTTTTATTTTTTAACTAGAAGGGTTTCCCTTAGACTGGCCTATGCCCTCTCACAGTCGGGAGCACCGGGGGAGGTCCAACTGATGGGTTAGGCCCGCTCCCCATCAGTTGGACATCCTTAGAGCTGCTGTGAAGGTGGGAGAGGTCCTGCCACCACCACTCCACTTGCCAGCTGTGAGCCTGGCTCAGGGCTCCTGGCTGAGCAGCGCTCCCCCTATGGGAGTGCACTGACCACCAGGGAGCAGCTCTTGCATTGAGTGTTTGCCCCCTGGTGATCAGTGGGCATCATAGTGACCAGTCATTCTGCTGTTCGGTCAATTTGCATATTAGCCTTTTAATATATAGGATGATGTATTTTGAAGAACGGGAGTTTGTAATTTTGATAAAATCCATTTTATCAATTTGTTTTCTTTTATGATTAGTATGTTGTTGTTGTTTTTGTTGTTGTTGTTGTTTTGTGTATCCTGTCTAAGAAATCTTTCTCTACCCAAGTCCACAATATTTTCCTCCATGTTTTCTTCTAGAAGCTTTGTAATTTCAGCTTTATATTTTAGGCTCTTTGCATTTCCATATACAATTTAGAAATAGCTTGTCAATCTCTTCCTAAAAAACTGCTGGAATTCTGATTGAGGCTGCATGGAATCTATAGATCAATTTGGGGACAATTTACATTTTAACTATGAATCTCCCAATCCATAAACATGGTATAAGACTTCACTTATTCAGGTCTTCTTTCAGCAATCTCTTGTGATGTTCAGTGTGGAAACTTCTTATCTCTCTGCACATGCATAGTACACTGCACTTTTTTTATAAAGCTGGCCTCACCTGTAACTGTGTGTTCAATATCTGTCTTCCCGACTCAACTATATTTTTATAAGGATATAAATGTCATCAATAATAAAGTCATCCAAGCTGTTTATTTCCATCTGTAGGAACGATGATATCCTTTATGTATTGTGTGGGGACCAAGTACAATATCAGTTCTCAATGCATGTTAGTAAGTCGTAATCATAAAAACACTGTCCCAGTCCAAAGCATAGTTTCAACAAACATGTATTACACTCTCAGAATCAGTATGCCAAATGAAAAGTCACTTCAGCTGTCTCAGCATGGGAACTTTAAGTATTTACTCACTTGGGAAAGAAATGGGCATAATTTAACCAGAATAGCAGAGTGTCTGCTCCAGAGAGGTCTTGGGCTGAAGCAATTGGAACCTTAATCTCACTAAAATAACAGGGTCTTGGCAGAGGTGAATGGGGAATCTTGCCCAATACTTGACCAAACCAAACCAGCTTTCACATTTACATGTATCCAAATCTACATGTTTCTTAATTTGAAAGGGTAAGGCTAATTTAATTGTAAACAAAGAAGTATTATGGTAGACTAAATAGTTTTAGAGTTAGTCAGTTTAAATTTTTATTTGTAAACTGAATAATTTGTTTAACTGAGTAGTTATTCATGTCTTCTTAGCACTGGTTATTTTATGAGTTGCCTTTTGATAAGAATGGTGTTTGGGCAGCTCAACAATGACTGCATGGTGAATTGTGAAAATGCTGAGGAAAAGAAATGCTTTAACATGATCTAACATTAAATGTGGAGCTTGGTTTCCATTTGAGTTATATATTCAGGGCTCATAAAAATGCTGTGACTTGTTCTGGGACATCACAGAGACCCTGCTAAGAGCGGTACAGCTGCAGTAGAAATGGCGATATTTTCATATGTGAAGTGCTAAATGATCAGTTAGTGATCTTTCAAGCAAACCACTGAGGAAAGCCACAAATTGCTACAGCTGAGTTTGTGTTGACACTTATGTACACAATCAAATGGGCTTTTCTCTAAGTATCTCCATTGAGGGAGGCTGCTTTCAAAAAGGAAAAAATAAACCCTACAACTGGCTATAGGAATGAAGAATAAACATTGACAGAAGTTACTGTTGTATTTATCAATATACTTTTACTATGCTATAACCCTGTATTAATAATCAGTTATATAAACAAATGATGAGTGAGAACAAATTGATACTGTTTCCTCATTTTGTTACAAATAAATGGCTGAATAAAGTTTCTAACTGCCTTATGACAATTAGGATAATTTACTATTATTAATTGCACTGGCATCCTGCTGTCTTAGTATGGAGCTTAGGTTCTGTTTGAGTTACATGTTAGGGACTAGGTTTTTGGAATTTTGAGCCTCGTGTATAATAATTGCTAGGGCTAACCACTTACCCTATGCATGACAGACTCTGAAGTGAGTAGTTATAAAGGAGGAACTGGTCCCAGAATAAGTACCAATGGTTTTTAGAGTGACACCAAAAGCCATGCTATGTTGTAGGATGTCACTTTGTGGACAGGATGCTCCAAATGTAGAACTAGGTTTACGCAGTGTTGTAGTGAGGGTATCTAGAGGTTTAGCTTTTAATTCATTCTCAACAGATCTTAATTTCTTGGAATAATCTCTAAACTGAAAGAAATTAGTTTAATTTCTCTATCCCCCCTTTCACAAACCTCATGTCCTCAGAACATGGCTTCCACTGGGAGACTTGAAGTCAAACAGTTCCTAGAGTTACTGATGCAGACTACTTGCTACTAGGAATCTGGGAAATTGAAGGGAGCTGTCTCACCAGGAGCCGAAGAAGCGGGATTTTAGGTGTGGTTCGTGAGTGACTGAAATCTGCTTTAGTAGACCTCCTCGGAGACAGAAAAATGTTCTCTATAGTTCCAGTGGGCTCAAAGCCACACAGTACTTTCCATTCCATAGTAGACCTCCTCACTGCTTTAGACTCATTGTGTGGCAGGATGGAGAGTTGCTGTAATTCATATGTCAAGCTCATAACTAGAAGGTGGAAAAACACACACACTCTGAATTTGCATTCCTACAGAAACCACTGAAATGAGTCATCCTCTAGGGGGCAATAGAGTTTGATATAGGCTCAGAATGGACTGGATCAAGTTCCTCTGGGAAGGATTGATCACCAAGAATTATTATAAATCTTAGAAAACATTAAATAAGCTCCAACTTTATTATAGCCCCCTAGGGTCTCCCTAAATGTCTCTGATTTGTAAAGCTAGACAGGCTGAAGTAGACCAAGAGATGACTGTAGCTGCCCTGCATTGCAGATGAGTGAGCCTGTGCTTAGGTCTGGAGAAGACTTAAGAAGAAATGAGGCAAGGCTGACTCAGCTTCTTCAAGGTGGATGCTTTTAAGTGAGGTGTCGGGCCCCGAGGGAGTGCCCAGTGGGAAGTGTTCCCCTTTATTTAACTTCAGTGTGATTTCTCAGCTGTGCAACACCCTATATTTTATAGCACCCAGAATGGGGGAAAGGGGTGTATTTTTCTGGACCAATTCTGATTCCCCAAACATCAATGGCTTGGCTTGGTTCCTTACTCTCTCAGCTGTGTTGATGCAGGCCATCCAGTGCCCAAGTGCCCCGTAGTGGGAATAATTCTGTGGAATCACCTTGTTCTGCATGTTATGAAAACAAGGACCCCGGGTGGGTGGGGTGAGCTCTAAAACCCTACTGCTGATGCATTTCCCTCCTAGTGTTGTAGGAGAAATTTAGGTGGGCATAAGCATGGCACACTTCCCAGATTGCCTGGTGGGAAGCCTGTCTAACCCACTCAAAGAAGAGGAAAAGCAACTAGGAGTGAGGTGAGTGGTAGTGGTGAGTAACACAAACACATAAGGCATTCTTCTCTGGATAGTGGCATGTAAAAATCGAGCAGGGCAAAGGTAATAGAGAAAATAGAATTACTTGGCAAATATCCATAGTTTCCTTCACCCACCCTTCTGATTTCTTCCAAGGAGATAAAATTCTTACAGGCTGGATCTCTATTTTTCTATGCAGATTTTGGATGATGGGGAAATTCTTATGAGAAAAGCAACCACAGCACAAAGTGAGGATGAACTTGACATAGTGCTGCATGCAGCCTGGAAAGTCTCTGTGGGCGGCTGGAGCTGTGAATGAGGGATGAGAAGTAGAGTCTCTCTTCTGGAAGGAGGTAGATGAGAGAAAGGGTGGCAGTGGGGGACCATGCTCAGGGACTGAGTTGAGCATTGTAAAGAGATCAGTAAAAAAAACTATTAAAAAAAAAAGAATGTTAAGTCATGTGGCTTACATTAAAAATACAATATTTGTCTTTAGGCATCTTTCCCCACCAAGAGACTTACTTAGTAAAGGTCCCAATTACATGTCTTTGTTATTCATGAATAGGCCATTTGGGGACAGGGACTCAATTATGTTTACATTATAATTCAATGGTATACTGACGTAGAATATTGTGATCTATTTATTAGCCTAAAATACTTCTTTGAGCTCTTTCTTCACTTTATATTTTGATCCTACACTTTCCCAAGTAACAATAAATCTGAAAATATTTTAGAAATGTATTTTTAAATCCACAAAATAATAAAGTTCTAGCCGGGTATTACCAGGCTTCCTGCCAAGTACAGTAATTGTTGCTTGTGGAATTTTCTTAGAATGGCCAAAGCATTTGACTCAATAACTCTAACTCTGGAATGAGAAGCTGGGTGGAGACATTAGTCTGCTGGAAAGTTGGTGTGTTAGTTCAAGCCACATGCTGGAAGGAGAGATTTTTCAGTGGAGTCACTCAGCACATCCAAGAAACAAGGTATATGTTTTCTCCAAACTAAATATGGAAGAAGTGTTGGGTCCTCTTTTCTCCTAACAGATAGCCTCTTTTCTTCTTCTCCTTCTTGCTTTTTTGTCGTTGTTGTTCTTCACACTATTGGAATAAACTGTTTGTTAAATTATACTCTTTGGATATAGAAGTAAAAAGATTATACCCAGGTTATATTAGGAAGATGAGGCCAGTTATTTCAGAACACACATGGACTGGAAACAACCACAAGGCTAGGAGGAGCTGAGCTGATGATGATAAAGACCACAGGGCCACAGCATCACTGCTTCGTCAAGGACACTGAGCCCGCCCACAGTGCTCAGCCACGGTGTCCCGATCTGGAATATAATATTCTCCTCTTAGTGAATTGGAGTTAAAACTGAATTTCTTTGTTGTCCTTTCCCATTTGGTAACGTGTGGAACAAATTCATAAAAATGAAGAATATAAGTGTAAGCAAATAAATTGCAAATGGTATTCCCTAACTGCAGAAGTTGATTTTTAAAACTTTATTTGTAAACAAGCTGGTTTCTCTCCAAAGTAGAAGTAGAAATTAAATGTAGAAATCAATTAAAGAAAAATTTAAAATAGTTCTTCACGGCTGCACATTGATTGGGCTCTGAAAGCGATTACACTACCTTTGGTTTCCTTCTCATTTTCATTTCAATCCATTGAACACAGTTGTTCACAATTCATGCTTGCTTTTGAAAGTTAAACCATTAACATAAATGGTTAAAAAGTATAGTTTTTCTCTTCTTTGATTAGTCCATACTTTAAAAACTCTGAACCATGAGACGTGATTGTACAGATCTCATCTGAGACCCTGCAGAACTGTGACTTTATTTACAAATGGGCCTGCGTGGGGTTTTCAGGGCACACTGGGGCTCTCATCGATTCCATTATTCCCGTGCATGTAAGTCACTTGGATATTCATTATTTTGGAAAATTACTCTACTAATCATGATGTAATCTTCCTTTGTCATTTATAAATAAAAAGATCTGTACATTTGTCTAAGAAACAGGTGGGGGAAAAAACTCCTCAGAGTAGATAATATTCCTCTGTTATGTCTATAGTATCTGAAATATTTCCTTACTCTTTCCACTGAGATGTATGAAACCTTACCCCAACACTTCTTTAAATAAACTTAAACATTACTTAAAAAGATATTTATAGAACTTTTCAGTTCAAAAATCTCTAGAAGTTAATTTGCTTTGCTTAGAATAAGCCCTTGACTAACCACATAGAGAAAGAAGCCCCAGAACTAGTCCAGGCCCAACTCACTGGGCATCAGCTGGAACAAGCATTTGGTTAAGCTGATTTTAGACTCAGAATGTTGCTTATTTACATTTTATAAATATGAATTATCCAAGAACCACATTTTTTACAAATCTAAGAATAAGTGAGGTCATTTGGTTCAAGCTTGCTAGAATATTCCTTTGGGATATTATGGGGGTTTAGATACCCCTCATATGACCTTCTGAACCACAGAAGTGAGGACATTAAAACCTACACTTCTCAGAGACCTCTGACTCTAGGGCTCAAGAATTAGATTCTGCATTCAGATGGTGGTTCACAAAATTTGAAGTTTTCCTTCAGTTTCTGCTGCTTTTGCTCAGAGGTATAATTCTTCAGGAATCAGGATTCCATCCTGCAAATGAGGCCCCAGGTCATTTACATTTAGAATAACTTGGTGTGACTCATGATGCAGAGCCTAGAAGGTGCTGGATGGCCCTGCGACTAACAGTTACACCTTCCAAACCCTGGACTGCAGCTAAGGTAAGTGCTCCCAGAGCAATAGTTTCAGGGAGAGCTTCCAGATCCCTGTTTCCCAGAACATAGTTTTGGTGGCAGCTCCCTTGGTAGTTCCAGAATTAGCTATGCTAATAAAAGAAAAATATGTAAATTGACCATCACTTTATGACACCCACCAGCCAATCAGGAGTGAGTATGCAAATGAGCAGGACAAAGATGGAAGCATCCACAGAGCCACCCAGAGTGAGTGGGAGGCTTGGGTCACCCCTGGCAATGGAGGGAACCAAGCTTCCCACCTGCCCGGGTCAGCTCTGTGGCTGCCGCCCACAGGCCCCTTCTTTAGCCTGGGTGTGTAGGAGGCTGGCCACTGAAGGAGTGGCCTGTGGTTGGTGGACACAAAGCTGGCCTGGGAGTGCGGGAAGTTTGGGTCGGTGTCACCTGGGCCAGCTGCCAAAGTAGGGGCCTGAAAACAGCCCTCAGCCCCTTATCCAGGCTGGCCATGCCCGCCTTCCCACCCTCCAAACAGGGACCCTAACCTCATGGGGGTGTGGCTGGCCTGCAAGTTGCCCTAGCTCCTTGCCCAGGCCAGCACCATCCCCAGTGGGGACCCACAAATCACCATAGGCCCCTTGCCCAGGCCGCCCTGCCCCGCCCCCCATGGAAATCCCCACCCTGATCTGGGACACCCTTCAGGGAAAACCAGCCAGCTCCTACTCATGCACCAGGCATCTATCTATACTAATAAAAGGGTAATATACTAATTAGACTGGAAGACCTTCTAGACATTCTTCTGGACAAAGCATTGGTGGCAGAGCTTAGGTAGAGGCAGTTAGGGGGCAAGAAGGGAGGGCAGTTGTGGGTGATCAGGCCAGGATGGAACGGCTGTTTTGGGTGATCAGGCTGGCGGGGGGAGCAGCATGGGAAAGCAGGCCAGCTGGGGGAGGGGACTTGGAGGGGGGTGTCAGTTGGGGGTGAGAAGGCCAGCATGCAGAATGATTAGGGGCAATCAGGCAGGCAGGCAAGTGAGCAGTTAGGAGCCAGTAGTCCCAGATTGTGAGAGGGATGTTCAACTGCTAGTTTAGGCCAAATCCCTGTCTAATCCCACAGAGATTGGGCCTAAACTGGCAGTCGGACATCCCTCAAGGGGTCCCAGATTGCAGAAGGTACAGGCCGGGCTGAGGGACATCTTCTCCCCAATGCACAAATTTTGCGCACCAGCCCACTAGTTCTGAAATTATTTCAGAAGACTAGTCTAGAGTTCAAGTCTCCATGTTTTATTTTTCAAAAATACATTTGTATTGATTTCAGAGTGGGAGAGAGAGAAACATCAATGATGGGAGAGAACCATTGATTGGCTGCTTCCTGCATGCTCCCCACTGGGGATCAAGCCTGCAACCCAGGCATGTGCCCTTGGCCGGAATTGAACCTGGGAACCTTCAGTCCTCAGACCAATGCTCTCTTCACTGAGCCAAACCAGTTAGAGCCAAGACGCTATCTTTTAAAATTATTTTATACGGACCCAATTTCCTGATTTAAATTACTTTCACCTTAAAACTGTAAGTCCTGATTGACAATAGTGATTAAGCAGTAGGTTAGGTATTTAACCAAGTTGGATTTGAAGGAAGTGAGCATCAACTTACTGTTAAATGATGGTCTAGTTAGAATCTATGGCAGCTGGTGGTGAATGGTTATATCAGTTACTACTTGTATTACCTAGGATGAAGTGCGTATGGAAACATGGCTTTCGTAACTGAATGATAAGAACCAAGGTTCAGTATGATGGCATAACAAATCGGTGAAATGACTGCTGTGCACTGCACTACAGAGATTAAAAAGAGAAATGAGAAAAATCCAAGGCTTTAAATTATCCCTGCAATGTGGTTAGAGAACCAGAGAATTTTTAGCTTTAAAAGAATCTTCTTTCTGTGGCTGTTGGTAGCCAAAAATCAATCATGGAGTCTGGCCCTACCGCTTGTTAAATTACAACATAGATTGAATTCAAAGACTAGCCAGGTTTCTTATGTGAAAATGCACTGCTTGGGAGAGTCAGATTTTGAGATGTGGAGAGGTGATCGTTGGGTGGATTTGGAAATTTTTGCTTACCCCCAAACTATACCCATTGACCTCATGAGAGCAGAAGTAGTCTCTTATACCCAGTATTCTAGTATTTCCTTGATTTAAAAACCTGTAGTGAGCTTTGCTGATTCGGTCACCTTACCGGGGGATGCCAATTTGCTTCATGTTCCATCCTACTCACAACATTTCTTTCAGACCCATAAGTAGAATCTGATCCCAGACGCCACGGGAAGCCAATTACAAAGCCACATCAGAAAGGAAAATACTTTTTACTTTAAAAGACTGAAAAATTTTACTAAGAGAAGTAAAGAACTAGAAGAGGGGGGATATCTGTAATACTGTCGATAATAAAAAGTACATATTTTTAAAAAGTAAATTATAGAATATTCTAGGTATCCAGAATAGGAGAGAAAATTTTATGGACTCATGTATGAAGAACCCATATGCTATAACTAACCTTTTTGTAACTTCTATCTATAGTCATACCAACTTAATTTGCAAAGGAGTATTTACTGGGATTGCCAGAAGGGAAAGGAATTCTGGGTAGCAGAACAACAACTGTCATTTCACTAGGATAAGCCATTGCCCCAAGTAGCCTATGTATCATTAAAATGCCTGAAAAATCTACCACAAGCAAACCATTAATGTTGCTTATACTTCTCCTTTTTAAATGGAAAAGACTTTCCACTTAGGGTATTATCCTCATTGTAAAGATGAGAGATTAAATAACCTGTCTAGAGTAGTAGAAATTGGACTTGATACAGAGCTGTTTGACCTCAAAGCTCCTACTCCTAAAAGAAAAAAAAAAAAGAGTAAGTAAATGATGCAAATGCTATAAAGTAAATTTCCCTTTTATAACTGTCCCTCAGAGACCAGTTTACCTGGGGGTCTATTACCAATTTCTTGTGTATCCCGTATATGTATGTATATATGCACATATAAGTAGGCATAAATAATTTTTTAAAAATAGTATTGAGTCATTATTTTATGTTTTTAAGTATATTCATTTTATCTCTCTTGGCAACCATTAGATATTAGTACAAGTGGAGTATCCTTATTGGTTTTGCTAATATCTACACAATGTTATCTCTCTAGAGTTTTATTTGTGTAACGAGCCTTACTTATAAATCCTTAAATTCTTTCCAAGCTCTTGCTATTGTGAAAACTAGAATGAATATTCTTTTATATATAGCTTAGTTCATAGTCAAGAGTATATGGAGGATATATTCCTAGAAATGGAATTTTTTTTTTAATAAAAGGGTATTAGTGTTTTTGCTCATGCCTGTCAAATTGCCATCTGAGGGGAGTATTTCAGTTTGCACTCCCATCAGCTATCTTATGAAAGCACCTGAAATATTTCCTTACTCTTTTCACTGAAACCTGATGAATGGAAATAGTTCTTTTCATGTAGTTTTAATTTGCATTTCTTTTATTTTGGGTGATTTTGAACATCTTTTTATTATGTATAAGGGTAATTTGTATTTCCAGCCCTGTTAAGTGTTTATATTCATTGTCTCATGAACCGTTAGTCTTTTCAATATGGCTTATGGTAGCTAATTAAATGTTCATGGAATAGGTTTTAAAATGTGTTTCTGTGTGTTGCCAATATTATTTTCATTTGCTTATAGTATCATTACTCCAGGCAGCATTTTATTTTCCATTTGTTTATGGTTTTTGCTGTTGTATTTTAAATTTGGTATTGTTTTTGTTTTGTTTTGTTTAAGTAGTGAGATTGTGATCCCACTTTATTTTCCTTTCCAGATGAGAAAACTTTCCATTTTAACAACTGCAATGTTGCCTTCTTGTGGCGATTCTCAAAGATAACATTACAGCAGTTCAGGTCTATCTACCATGTGTCTCTCAATGCTTTGCAGCCTATTTCCTCAGAGTGGGCCCTTGTTTATTTCTTAATTTATTTACTTATTTTAATCCTACCTAATAAAAAAGTAACATGCAAATTCACCATCAATCTAACACACAAGATGGCTGCCCCCATGTGGACACAAGATGGCCAGCAGGAGAGGGCAGTTGAGAGGGACCTGTCAGCAGGGGAGGACAGTTTGGGAGGGATAAGGCCTGAAGGAGAGGGCAGTTGGGGGGGGGGAGACAAGGCCTGCAGTGGAGGGCAGTTGGCAGAGACCAGGACTGCAGGGAAGGACAGTTGGGGGCAACCAGGCTTGGAGGGGAGGGCTGTTGGGGGTGACCAGGCTGGCAAGGGAGGGCAGTTAGGGGTGACTGGGCCAGCAGGAGAGGGCAGTTAGGGGCGATCGGACTAGCAGGGGAGTGATTAGTGGGTGATCAGGCTTGTAGGCAGAAGCAGTTAGGGGCAATCAGGCAGGCAGGCAGGTGAGCGGTTGAGAGCCAGCAGTCCTGGATTGTGAGAAGGGTGTCCTACTGCCCGTTTGGGATCAGTCCTAAATGGGCAGTTTAACATCCCTCCAGGATTCCCAGATTGGAGAGAGTGCAGGCTGGGCTGAGGGATAGTTGCCCCCCCTCCCCAAATGCATGAATTTTGTGCACTGGGCCTCTAGTTGAGATATAATTGGCATGCAACACTGTAAGTTTAAGACTTGCAGTACGTTGATTTGATACATGCTATGCACCTTAAACTTACATAAAGCTTACATGTCAATTTATGTAATACATAAAATGTGGAACTCAGCTTCAGAAAGGAGTGATTCCCATGTCACACAGGTAGTGAGTGAGAAAGCAGGGGCAGGAACAAGGCTACCATACTGAGTGACAGAAAGGGGGATGCTGGAGACCGTGGCTGGGGCCTCAGTTGTCAGAGGCCTCTAAGATGAGCAGACTGGGTGGAAAGAGGGTGAGCACACAAGGGGAATCCTGCCACTAAGGTGACTTGTAGCCTGGGCTGAGGCCTCCTGGGTACAACCTCAGGAGCAATCCCAGTGTAGAAGACAAGCTGGGGTGGGTACAGTAGGACAGAATATGGGGATTCCCTCCCTTAAGGCTCTGGTGTAGCTCATTTGAAGAGAACAGGTGGACTGCCTAGTCAGATTGCAAGATCTTACCATTCCCTCCAGCTAAGCAGCCTTGCTCCAGCTCCCACTGGGAGACCGGGGTTTCATCCAGGCCCACAACAGGGGAGAGCCATAGCAGAGAGCCTGCCCTTGTAATCTGCTTAGACCACTAGTGCTCTGACCTGCGCAGAGCTCTCTCCATGGACTCCTTCAGACACATGGAGCAGGCTGGGGTCTCACTGCTACCCCCTGATAGAGAGAGTAGGAGCCAGGATCTAGTCTGAGACCGCTTGGAACCCCCAGAATTCTCTCTGCTGTCCATTCATCTTCTGGTATTTTTCCAGAGACTCAGCTGGTCTTGAGTGCTCGTGCCAAAGAATGGCTCAGGTATGCCGCGACCACGTGGAAAAACTTTACTGTTTTGTTTTTGTTTTCTAAAATATGTATTTTTTTTATTGATTTCAGAGGGGAGAGAGAGAGAGAGAGAGAGAGAGAGAGAGAGAGAGAGAGAGAGAGAGAGAGAGCGCAATGATGAGAGAGAATCATTGGGGATTGAACCCACAACCTGGGCATGGGCCTTGACCAGAATGGTACTCTGAGACCCATCAGTCCGCAGGCCAATGCTTTATCCACTGAGCCAAATCAGCTGTTGCTTGTCTGTTGTTTTGACACTGGTGGCTCTCAGACGGCAGCTATTCAAAAGGATTGTATGCACTTCTGAGATTTTAGGTACCTAACCTTTTAAAAATAAGTCCTAGAAAACTTAAAGCATGTTATGTCACCTAGTTTGAACTTGATAAAGTGTATGAAAGCAATTTTAAGAATTGTGTGGTCCTCTGAGTATAAGCAAAAGGACATATTTTTGAAAGCATCTACTTCAGATTCCTGAAATTTACATTTTATCACAGATAACTAAATATTGTTATTTCAAAAACTTGATTATTGGATCACTAAGATTTTTATCTATATTTAAATAAGTAGACGAAATACTTTACTGTTGATTAGTAACAAGATGTCTTAGAAAATGTATGTAACATTGTGTAGAAGCCTAGTAATCCAAGTATAGTTTTATAGCAAAAATTCATGGTATTTTCTGGATTCTTATCAAGTGCAATAAAAAGTTAATTTGTTTTGCAACCACTTTCTACCGCAAACTGAAAATTAGAAAATTATAAAAGTTGTTATTAACAGGAAATGACATTTATGTTCCAATTTGGTAAAATAATTTATGCAATTAAGGAGAAGTGAGTCACAGTGGAGACTGCAAGGTTTAGAAGTCAGACACAGCTGGGACCAGTTCTGCTTGTACCACTAATTGCTCTGTGTTTAGTGAGAGTTACTTAACGTCTGTGAGCCTTCTCAGTCTTTTCTTCTATAAAATGGGGATAATAAAAACTATCTTGGCCCTGGCCAATGTTTCTCAGCAGTTAGAGCATCTGCCTGCTCACCAAAGGGCACAGGTTCGATTCCAGGCCCCAGTTGGAGAGCATGCAGGAGATAAGCAATATATGTGTGTCTCTCACATTGATGTTTCTCACTCTCCCTCTCTCTCTTCCTTTCCCTCCTTCTCCCACTCCCTCTCTTCTACTCTAAAAATCAATGGAAATAATATCCTCAGGTGAGGATTAACAGAAACAACAAAAATTGCCTGGGAAGATAGTGGAAATAGTCAAGGCACATAGAAATCAATCAACACTAATGGTAGACAACAAGATGGCGGCAGAGGTAAAAGCCTAACTGCAGCCACACTCAACAATTTCAAAAAATACAACTAAAATATAGAGTGGACACTATCCAGAACTACAGGAAAGTTGACTGACTGGAAATTCTACAACTAGAAGGAAAGAGAAAACCAGAAGGAAAACCAGAGGAGATGTAAAAGCCTAAGGTACGGAGTCACGGTGCGCGCGCGCGGGCAGAGGACTGAGCCGGAGAGGAGGGGCGGCTGAGTGCCTGGCTGGCGTTCCCTAGCGGGAAGGAGATAAAAGCTCCGGACTGTGCTGAACCCCAACTCCGACTGCACTGAACCCCAGTTCTGGGCGAGACCCCGGGGGTCCCAGGCTCATACAGAGGGAATCTGGGCTGTAAGGCGGAAGCTCAGCGGAGCGGCGAAAAGGCAGAGCCCCGGAGTCCCGCACATTGCACGCAGAGGAGGGACTGTTCGCTGAGCTGCTGAATTGCCCCAGCGGGAAGGACTCAAAAGCTCAGGAATGTGCTGAGCCCCAGTTCTGACTGCACTGAACCCCAGTCCTGGGCAAGACCCTCGGGCTCCAGCCTCATACAGAGGGAATCTGGGCTGTAAGACAGAAGCTCAGGGGAATGGCGAAAAGCAGAGCCCCTGAGTCGCGCACATTGCGCTCACAGAGGACAGACTGTTTGGGCCGCGAGATTGCCCTGGCGGGAAGGAGACATAAGCTCCGGACTGCTCTTAACCCCACTTCCGACTGCTCTTAACCCCACTTCCAACTGCTCTGAACCCCAGTTGTGGGCTTGTTGGGGGAGAGACTACACTGTATGGCAGCGGGCGAAACTCTAGAGTGCCTTTCTCTCAGAGGTGCTTGCAGCGAATACCAAAGGACACTGAGGAACACTGAGATTCAGGAACCTCAGAGGGCGGGGCTAACCAGAAGCCAAGGTTGTAGGCTCCACCCAGAAACTCCACCCCATCCAAGCTGAATTCAGAGAGGCTTTTGCAGGTTTCCAAGTCTAGTGGAATAAGGTTGTCTCCTGGCATAGACACAGCTGATCCTCCCAACCTACCAACTCAGGGAAGCAGTGAAAATGCCGAAACGAGGAAACAGATCACAAACGAAAGAAATGGAGGACAAAAAGCGACTGGATATAGAATTCAAAGCCACGCTTATAAGGTTGTTCAACAATCTCTTAGAAAAAGCCGATAAAATGAGACCTATGAGGATATGATAAGGGATCAATAAGAAATAATGAAGGGTCAACTAGAAATAAAGAATACAATCTCTGAAATAAATAATATTATACAGAGTCCTAAAATCAGATTGGAAGATTGCAAGAATCAAGTCCAAGATTTAGAACACAAAGAGCCAGAGGACACTCCTCCACAGAAGCAAGAAGACAAGAGAATCCAGAAAGTTGAAGATAATGTAAGAAACCTCTGGGACAACTTCAAGTGAACCAACATCAGAATTATGGGTGTGCCAGAAATTGACAGAGAGCAAGATACCGAAAACATATTGAAAGAAATAGTGACAGAAAACTTCCCCCACCTGGTGAAAGAAATAGACTTACACGTCCAGGAAGCACACAGAACCCCAAACAAAAGGAATCCAAAAAGAACCACACCAAGACACATCATAATTAAAATTCCAAGAGCTAAAGACAAAGAGAGAATATTAAAAGCAGCAAGACAAAAGCAGGTAGTTACCTATAAAGGGGCACCCATACAACTGTCAGCTGATTTCTCAACAGAAACCATGCAGGCCAGACGGGAATGGCAAGAAATATTCAAGGTGATGAATAACAAGAACCTACAGCCAAAAATACTCTACCCAGCAAAGCTATCACTCAGAATAGAAGGCCAGATAAAGAGCTTCACAAATAAATTTAAGCTAAAGGAATTCATCACTGCCAAGCCAGAATTATATGAATTGCTAAAAGGGGTTCTTTAGGAAGAGGAAGAAAATAAAGATAAAAATTATGAACAAACACGTAACTATCAACAAGTGAGTCTAAAAACCAAGGGAAGTAAAAATCATGATGAACAATATTAACTGGTGAATATAATAGAATCAGAGGTATGGAAGGGGAGTGGACTGATGATTCTTGGGGAAATGGGGAATGGAGCGGGGCGGGAAGAGACTGAACATAAACTGCACCTATGGATGAGGACAATGTGGGATGGGGAAAGGGCAGAGAATTGAATGGAAACTTGGTGTAGGGGAGCAATGGGGGGGGGAATGGGGAACATTTGTAATAATATGAACAATAAAGATTTATTTAAAAAAAACAAAACACTAATGGTAGTGTTTATTATTCTGAATGACATGGAAAATGAATTGTGAGATAAGAGCAAAATGTAGTTCCTTTTAATAGGAAATAATTAGGTTCCTGACTAAAGCCGATTACAGTTACTGTAATGTAAATTACACCATAATCTCTTTGAATTACTCTGAAATTGCTTTATATCGAGTAGGATAGAAATAGTTTGGAATTTGTAGGTGACTTTATAGTAGAAAGATCAATGCCTCATGGGTGGAAATACTACTCCCACAGTCAGAAATGTTGTGTGTCCCTGAACAAGCCTCTCGGCCACACTCCGCCACAGCGCTGTTATTTCTAAAACACTGGGCATGGGGAGCCATTTTTAGGTTAACATTAAAAGACATAATGGTTTTATTTTGGAAAAATCGATTCATCAATATATTTTTTCTTCATGGCTATAAAAGTATTTAAAATGAACAAAATAAGGCAGTAAAAACTCTAGCTATTTATTTTTTTCTTGGATGATGAAGTGCTCATTCAAGTCCTCTTGGAAAAGATTATTTCGTGCTCTGGTCAAGGTGGCCTGTTTTCTTTTTGTGTTGAAGGGCTTTGAAATTAGAAGTGATTTGTATTTTCCCAGGGAGTGTCCACTTTGGAAAGAAAGAAAATTATATGCCTGAAGAATATGGTTGGCCGATTTATTGTTGTTTATGTCTGTGCTAGGCCTGAAAGGAAATACATAGAATTCAAGTTTTTTTTTTTCTTCTTCTGGGAAATATAGTGACCCATTTTTGTTTGATGATAGAATAATATTCTTTCTCCTGTTCTAGTGTGTTGAAAAATGAATTCTTTGAGCATGAATTCTTTGATCTTGAATTCTTGGAGCTCACCATTTGAACCAAACCACATATTTATGTAAGAAATGGAGAAAAGAGAACAAATCAAAAATCTTTCCTTACAAGAAGGTTTCAATAAATATGAGTTTCCCTTCTTCTGAACAATTGCTTAAGCACATTTTATTCCTCTAAAGTGTTCATTTTGGGAAATTGTCCACATCAATAAGTTCTTCTCTCTGAAACTTACTTCATATTTCATATGGACTGTTGTTCCTGTGTCCTGTATGGAAAAACCAGCATCTCAGCCACTTGGGATAGTGCTAGTATAGAGTACAAGTTTGTGATTAAGAATGTGTAACCATAATTATCCTTTGATCAAAGGGAATTTGCAATGGACACATAAAGACATTTGTAAAGTGTAGATCGTAGACTTAAAGAGTAATCTTCAAAACCTAATGTTGGCACAAGTATCTCATTCACTTGTGCTAGATGCCCTCTCCTGGTCACCGTGAGTACTGTCCAGGAACTAGACTGCTGTACTAGGAAACTTAATGTGCAAGTGCGCGTATACTCCATGCTCGGCTTCCTCTGTGAGCAAAGAAACCTGAAGATGAGAGACTTTTAACTTTACAAGAGTTGGCCTCTTATTTTCCTCCCTCACCCTAGCACTTTTGAGCATCAAGCAGTGTTTGATTAGTCTTGTATGGTGGGATAATACTTTGTTCACTGCTGTTCTCTTTTTCTTGTGACTTACCATCCAACCACTGGGATCCTACATATGGCCTGTTGGCACATGACAGGAGTGATGTGTGGAAGGGAAGCCAGTCAAGGTCCTGAGCAGATCAGTATGTGCACATCTTCTAACTCTCCCACGCTGGCTCACACCTCCACAGCCCAGGAGCATCAGCCCAGGGAAAGCAGGGCTACCCAGTGTGATTAAGTGTTAAATCCAAGTAGCTGTGAAATCACTGAATTTTATTCATTTTCACCTTAAGTTTTGGCACTAGGTAGAATGGAGGCCTCAGAACCCAAAGTTACATACATCATTTTTATTTGTTTATTTTTTAAATAAATCTTTATTGCTCAGATTATTACAATTGTTTCTCCTTTTTCTCCCCCATAGCTCCCTTCCACCCGATTCCCACCCCACCCTCTGCCCTTACCCCCTCCCCCCAATATTGTCCTCATCCATAGGTTATACAATTTTAATCCAGTCTCTTTCTGCACCCCACACCCCTTTCACTCTGATAATTATCTATCCACTCCCTTTCTTTGCCCCTAATTCTATTATATTCACCAGTTTATTATATTCCTCAGATTTTTAATTCACTTGATCTTCTTCCTCTTCTTAAGTAATACCTTTCAGCATTTCATATAATACTGGTTTGGTGGTGATGAACTCCTTTAGCTTTTTCTTATCTGTGAAGCTCTTTATCTGCCCTTCAGTTCTGAATGATAACTTTGCTGGATACAGTAATCTTGGTTGTAGGTTCTCGCTATTCATCACTTTGAATATTTCTTGCCACTCCCTTCTGGCCTGCATGGTTTCTGTTGAAAAATCAGCTGATAGATGTATGGGTGCTCCCTTATAGGTAACCAACTGCTTTTCTCTTGCTGCTTGTAAGATCTTCTTTTTGTCTTTTACCCTTGGCATATTGGTGATGATGTGCCTCAGAGTATTTCTTTTTGGATTCCTCTTGTTTGGGGTTCTGTAGGCTTCATGTACTTGTAAGTCTATTTCTTTCACCAGGTGAGGGAAGTTTTCTGATATTATTTCTTCAAATATGTTTTCAGTATTTTTCACTCCCGCTTCTTCTGGCACCCCCATAATTCTGATGTTGGTGTGCTTTCAGTTGTCCCAGAGGCTCCTTACACTATCTTCAACTTTCTGGATCCTCTTTTCTTCTTCCTTCTCCAAAGGAGTGTCTTTTGGCTCTTTGACCTGATTCTTGTGTTCTTCCATTCTGCTGTTGGATCTCTGCATAATATTTTCCAATTTAGTCAGTTTATGTATACTTTTTAGTTGAGTCTCATGAAGTTTATCGAGCTTTTCTAGGATATTCTTGGATAACCTTAGAACCATAGTTCTGAACTCTATATCCTCCATCTCTTTTGCTTGAGATCTATTTCCTTGTCTCAGCATTATCACTATTTTTCAGAGTTGGTAGGATGGCTTTGTGTGTTTGGTGTCCTATATGGCCCAGTGGGTCAGCCTCCTCAGTTATCTGAGGTAGACACTCTTGGTGCTCCCCTTTGTGGACTGCGTGCACAGCCTTGTTGTAGCTAAGTCTTTATTGTTGTGAATTGACCTTCAGGCCAATTGGATGTGGGTATCAGCTGTGTCTACTCTGGGATAACTTCTGTATTGGAGACAGTCTTATAGGATCAGACTTGAAAAACTGCAGAAGCCTCTGCTCAGCTTGGATGGGGTGGAGTCTCAGGGCTGAACTGACAGTCTTGGCTTCCGCCCTGCCCTTGTGCACTCGCCTGAGTTTCTGCCTGACCTCTGCCTTCCGAGGCTTCCCTGAGTTTCCGCCAGACTGTCCCAGGTTCCCCAAGCAAGAGCATGGGTGCCCCAGGGGCTCACCCGGACTTGGGCTGGTCTCTGTAGTCTGGAGCTTCTGACTCCTTCCACTACAGAGAGGCCACCACCTTGTACAGAGAGGCGGCAGCCTCCGCAGTCAGACCTGGAGCTTCTGACTCCTTCCGCTACGGAGAGGTGGCGGTCAGACCTCAGCGCATACTCTTGCGCGGGCGCACGCGACTATAGACCCTGCCGGCTGCGGCTCCCGGTCCCTGGTCTCCCAGTCTCTGAGTCTCTGGGTGCCTTTCTCTACAGTCCAGACTCCACCCGTATGAGCCTGGGACCACGGGGTTTCGGCTGGAGTTGGGGTTCAGTACAGTCGGAAAGGGTTCCGTGCAATCAGGGAATTCCTCCCCTCCCGCCAGGAAGGCATTCAGCGGCCGCACTTCCTCTCCGTGTGCGAGCGTCTCCCTACCTCAGCGCTTTTTGGCTCCCAGTCCGATCCATGAGCCTCTCTCTTTCTTTCTAGTTGTAGCTATTCTACTCCGCCAGCTTTCCTGAGGTTTTGGTGAAGTCCTTTTTGATTTTAGTTGTTTTTTTAATTAAATTGTTGATGAGGCAGCAGCTTAGGAGACTGCCTAGGCCGCCATCTTGGTTCTGGACCTCTACATACATCATTTTTAAAATTGATACATGATATCTTCATAAGCTTGTTTAAGAACTGATTGAATTAAGAACTCCTATGCCTCATGATTTCAATAGGAAAACAATTGTTAATCATGGAGCTTAAAGAATCAGAGTTGAGAGAGACTGCAGATGTCCCTTAGTCCAGTTTCTAGTCTAGAATATACTTGAACTTCCAATCTTTTAAGAGAGGATAAGGTACGTGTGTTTCCCCAGAAAAAGAACAGGCTTGCTTATACTTTGTTAATAAAAAGCAGTGGTTTCCCCAAGTTCTGTCTTCTTCAGCTGTGATGCAACCCACAGTATGTGTCGAGTCCATTGGAACTTACTGGGTCATGCAGGTGGGACTTGGGGACAGCAAGAACCAAAGTAAACATGCTGCTTTCTTGTGGGTGCTGAGCCATGGGGCAGCAGGGTTCTATGTTGCTGATTTGGGAGTCGTACAGTATCAAGAATTTACTCATTTATTCAATGATAATCATGTCATCATCTTCTGGAACATCATCATAACAATCCAATTCCTGAATTTCTTGGTGAATTTCTTGTGACTCCATTTCTTTCAGAATCAGTGGACCAAATCTCTCATGTTTAGCAATAGCACTGTCTTTAAATGAGTACTTCTTGTCAAGGTAGCCTGCTCGCAGTGCATTTGCAATGCAACTGTCAGTGATTTTCTCCCATGAATTCTTCACCCAAGTCACTACTTCTTGCAGTTTAGGTTTCACAAAGTTTCCATGCTGATTTCTCTCCATTTTATTTTCAATGTAGTCATTAATTTCCATGCACAAATTGTCTTTGAATTGCTTGTTTATTGCAATATCAAGAGTCTGGAGATAGGCCGTCATTCCTGGGAGAATCATTATCTGATCTATTTTTCTTTCATGAAGAAATGTCTTCATGTGTTTAGCACTGTGAGTGCTGGCTGCATCCCAGACTAGCAGACCTCTTTGGCTCCCTCGCATAACAAGCAGCAGCATTAAGTCGACCCACTTCCTTATAACTGCTTGTGTGGTCCAGGCTTTTTCAGTTTCAAGAATAAAAACGCCCCAAACACGTTCAATCTTTTCCTTCTTGCCCTTAGAAGTGATTGAAGGTGGGATTTTAGTGCCATCTAGATGAATTGCCAAAATACAGCAAACACGTGCACTTTCATAAGCAGTGAAGGGAATGTACACTAAGGAGGCACCCCTCTGTTCAATTGTTGTTTGAGATGATTGGCTCATAAACACTGCAGTTTCATCCATAGCAAGCATGTTGGAAAGACCGTATTTAGAGAAGTCAGCATCATCAATAAAGGACTTGAATGCAAGTGCTCGCTTAATAACTTGAGTATCTTCCAACCTAAACAATGTTGTAGATCATCTTAAAGACAGTTCACTTCGCTGAAGGAAATTATCCAGCCAGTGTTGTGATGCTTTGAAGTCTTTGGAGGCTATGTCAAACTGTGGTGCCATTGCAAGGGCAAATTCTTGAATCTGAGCCCTATTCACAACCAAAGCCTTTGCTCTCCTATCAACAACCCATTCACAGATCAGGTCTTCCAGCTCGGAAAATAATGGTTAGCCACCTGATCCACACTTGTGCTTTTTAGCATTTCCCTTGTTCACTTGTTCAATGACGTTACCATACTCTGCTCGCCATTTTCAGACCAATTTGATACTCAACATCTTCTCTTTTCAGAAAGCAGTAAGATTTTGGCCCCAAGAGTCTTCCACGATTCCTTTCTTGTACTCCATGGAGTAGCTTTTTCTTTTTGCATTCATTTCTAGGGGTAAAAAAAAGGAATTGGGGTATCAAGGTGTGGGGAGGGAGATCACTTAAAATGACACAGGGGGGATTAGAGGGGGGAATCAAAATGGCACAGGAGAATCAGAGGGGGGATTGCCATTTTAGAAAACCCCTTTTGATCCTCCTGTGTCATTTTGATTGTCCCCTCTGATCCTCTTGTGTCATTTTAAGTGATCCCCCTCCTCCCACCCCTGTGCCACTGAACACCTTCACCAGACATACCCCCTACCCCATTTACCCCCTGGGGCCTGCCTGGGGACTGTCACTGGGCTTGCTGGGGCCTGGATCTAGGCTAGAGCAGGGTCTGCCACTGACTGAGAACCTTCAGTCATCATGAAGGCGGCCGTGAGCATCAGGTAGTGTCACCAGAGACAGACCAGCACTCACCACCTTCGCCGCGTTCTGTCTGCTCTAATCCTCCTGTTCTTCTACATGCATCTGCTCTCTCCCGCCCCGTGCTCACTGGTCACTCCGACCTCTGCTCCACCTCCACACAGCAGTGATGTCAGGACTCCACGTAATGTCACTGGTTGCTAGACGCCAGTTGGGGCGGTCATAGCGACCAATTTACGGTAAATTAATTTTCATTCTGAGACAGAGCCTGGGGGCCTTATTTTCAGGGGGATGCCTTATATTTCACTCAGAAGGAAACCTGTAAATAGGTCTTATTTTCGGAGGATGTTTTCTTTTCGGAGAAACATGGTATTTACTGTCTTGACCATATATTGATTTCATGTACACACACATGTTTGATTCATCATTATAACAAAGTGTACCTCTTGACTCTGGTTTTCTAAAATCCCCCAAGCTGTCCACCTGCAAGAGTGAAGAGAAAGATCCCCTATTTGTATCCTGATACTAAAAACATTTTATTTATGCATTGTCTATCCTGTTGATAAGGCTGAAAACAACTAATTCCTCTTATAACTTGCTATTAAACAAGCCAAATAACTCTAGTTTTTCAGATTTTTTTTTTAGCAGATTCAAACATAGGTTGTGTTCACTGCTTTCTAGGTTCTATTCTTCCAAGTAAGAGGTCTTTCAAAGAAGAGGTCATTTACTAATGTCAGATTTGAAAACCATAGTTAATACACATTGAACAGATTTTAGCTGATGTAGCTAATATATGAGCCACCTCATACGATTTAGTAAATTGCTAAATGATTATGTGGACCATACTTTGTAATTTTAATTTTTAAAATTAAATACAAAGTGCCACTTACAGGAAAGATCCAAATACTATATGTCTCTGACTAGACCAACATTACTATTATAAAACTATCAGCCTCCAAATAATGGATGTTAGGAAGCCGAGAAGAGGATCTGATTTTAAGCTTGAAACTGAGCAATGTGCATGTAAGTACTTGATTGATTCAGTAGTCTTCAACTAGTAAATTGGATGATTATTCTAGAACTTCTGGTGCACAGATTGTATATTCTTCATTTCCTCTTTATATACCCACCAAGACCCCCAAATTTAATAAAAATAAAATTAATTTATTTTTCTCTCATACTATAGGAATGCTAGACAAGTGTCATCTTGCTACCAAAAATAATTTTATAAGGAGTTAGGAGTGTATGCTTATTTCTAAATTGAAATTTTAAAATTGTGTTTTCAAATCAATAAAAACATATTAAGGCCTATTAGATATAAGCCAACAAATATATATTTAAAAAAAAACATCTTTCCTATCAAAGAGTCTGAAATGTAGCTAGAGTTAAGGAGAAAACAATTCAAATGAGAGAAATTAAAAACAGAATAAAAACATAAAATAACTATTCATTACATATGGAAGAGGCAGCTCTCAGAAGGCAGTACATGGCAAAGTGAACAAGGAACATTCCAGACATTGGTTGCCATGAGAAACCAGGGGTTCGTCATCATCTGAGCTATAGTTGGGCAAGCTTTTCTTCAAAGAAATAAGACTGGAGTTTGGTCTTGCAGGGTTGTGTAACATGCACCAAATGTTTGGCGAGACCTAAGAAACGCACAATTGCTTTTAATAAATTGTTGGTCTGATGTTCTCTATTCGGAGAGTCAATATGTTCAAAGAATGCACATTGCCAGTAAAAAGTCAGTCCCTTTAGATGATGATGTTGACAGCTCTGCCAGGGGGCTGTGCTTCTCCCAGGCCAAACAGTGTGACTGAAGTCTGAAGGAGTCAGTCAGAAATAGCCCTCTTGTCGGAACTGGGATATGTTTGCGGAACTGTGTTGAAGCACCTGTGCCCGCCCTTGTCTGGACGTGGTTATTAATCCTTCGTTTTCCCAGGTGGTGCCCTGGTTCACAGATGTAACTGGAGGGAAAGAAAATGTTCAGTGTTTATGCAGCAAATCTGCTCTGAAGAAACCATTATGCTCAAGTGAGGAAATGCCATAGTTATTTTGGTATTCCTTTAATTTTGGAAGTCCGTATTATTTGCAGGGCTGACCAAAAGCCTTTTAAAAAAAATCCACAAATAAACATTAAATTCCTGTTTAATATGGTGGAGGTTACTGGGTTTTGAAAAACAAAAGAACAGTCAGTGACACTCTTGTTCCCACCTAAAGAGCTAGAGGCCTTTCTGGTAACCCAGAAATCTCCTAAGAGGAGCCCTATCTTATTTCTGACTTCGAATAGCTACCTCAAAAGGTAGGCTCTGCAGGAAGCCTTTTCTATTCCTAATGTTTCTGAAACTGGTAGCAAAGAGATAAAGCTAAGAAGAAGTTTCCAAAATCAATGTCTCCTCAACAGACAGTCAAGGAATTTCCAGCTCAAAAAAATTATCTCTAATTCTTTTTAATGTTAATCTTTTCTGATCTGGATAAATAGAGAAGAATGCATTTGAGTTCTTTACCCCTTTAAATGCCTATGAAAATGTTTATTATCGTTCAGAAAATTCAGGCAGAGGAATAGTAATTTATCATTTTATCCACACATGTGGAACCTGTATTAATTGGCAAGATGAAGTAATTCTAGACTCATTTGGGGTCACCTGTTCTTGGACGATTTTGAATAAAAGCTAGTGCAAAATCCTCTCAAAGGATTTTTACATGGAAATAGCTTGGAATTATGGGAAGGTGTCTTTTTATCCTTGGTTACCTTTGATCTTAACTTCTATTGAATTTCTTATCTCCACTCTTCATTCCACCTATACGGGGTGACACTGACTCATGCTCCCATAAATACCACTGAGCCAGAGTTGTGTGTGGAGACTTTCCTGAATATTTGCAACAAAGGGTATGGGTGGGATGGGGTGGAGCACTCTATGCTAAACATTAAATATTCCTCTTTGTGACAATACTCTAGACATCTCTATAACCAACTGGCCCTCTTTGCTAAAAGCCCTAGCTTACCCCCACTCTGCAGGTTTCATATCATTCTTCAGATCTCCTTGCCCCACTTTTAAAGTTTTACTGGCCCCCAAATTCAAGATTTCCATAGATTAATTCCTTTTAACTTGCCCCAGAGCAGTGCTACACAATAGAACTTTCTGTGGTGCACTATACAATGTGGTGCACTATACAATCTGCACTATACAATCTGTGGTGCACTATACAATCTGCACTATACAATGTGGTACCCACATGTATAGCTACTGAGCACTTGAAATGAATGAAATGTCACACTTATTTTTTTAATTTCATACTGTACTCTAACAGTCTATTTAGTTGTCTATGTCCCATTAGGTCAGTTAATACTTCTTATACAGTCAGGAATATTTTAGATATTCAGTAGATTTTTTTAAAATGTATGAGTTAGTGGTAATGCATGAGCTATCTTTAAGGAATGGCAGATAAACTGGTTTAACTGGAATTTAGGATATGGGAAGGATAGGAGTGAAAGATATGAAAGAAAGATGGTTAGGGGTCAGGTTGGGTTCCCTGAACACAAATTCTGAGATAAGAGTTTAGTGCAAAAAGTTAATTGGGGAATGCTCTTGGGATTCTCTTTTATAAGGGATTTAGGAAGGCAGGATGTGGCAGACAGAGAAGTTGGATTGAAATGAAGCTGCAATGGGGCTCTCAGCTAATCCCACATGGCATACAGAAGCTAGCATAACTCTACAAAGTTGTCCTGAATTGAGACAATAGGGCTGGGCCATTATATACCCTTAGCAATCCAATAACCCAAGATCAGTTATTGGATGAGGGCTGCCTCTGGAGAGGGAGCAAGATTTGGGCCAAATAACTTCTTTAGCCAGAGCAATTTCTGGGAAGGAATTTAACTATGACCTGTTGGAAGCCAACTGTGGTATTTGGGGAATGAATTCTCAAGGGGGATCTGGGTGGCACACCAGAGCATCCATGACACTAGGCATAGCACATGTCAGATTGAGGAATTTATGATATCATTGAAGGTGTTTACATAGAGAAGTATTGTGATTCAGAAATATATTTAGGAAGATTAATCTGGCTGAGGTGTTTAGTGTGAATTGGAGGTAGAGAAACTAGAGATAGAGAGGACTGTGGAAAACTTTTGAAATAGTTCAGGTAAGGAAATATAGACCTGAGTAAGGGTGTTGGTAGTGGGAGTGGAAAGGACAGGTGGTTGGTTGCAAGAGATATGACAATGCTAGAATTCACAGGCATCACACTTATTTTTAGTTAATTTATATTTGCATTCAATAGCTACACTGTGGCTAGTAATAATATTGGATAGCGCAACTCCAAACCATCCAACATTGACCAAAAAAGAGGCTGCTTTTCCCAAGCCAACAGACTTATTAAAACCTTTTTCTCAACACAGATATGTGAAAACAGGAATATAAAAAACAGGAATAGTTTTATTTCTTTCCACTTACTAAATATCTAATATGTGTGCATGTGCATGAAGTTTAGCCATAAAACTTTTAAAAAGGGAGAAAAAAAAATAACCTTCAGTATTCTATTGCCCCAGCTTTGCTCTTTTAAATCTGTTCTTTTGAATGTGTGCTTGTAATGCTACTGTCCAAATGCAAATTAGTAAACCATGATTCTGTACTGAAATACCTGACAAGTAACTTAGTGGCCAATTTAATATATCTAAGTCATGGTTTTAAAATATATAATTTTTGTTTCTAACTTTTAGTTTTATATGTATATACTAGAGGCCCAGTGCATGAAATTTGTGCACAAAGGGGAGGGTGTTCTTCAGCCCAGCCTGCACCCTCTACAATCTGGGACCCCTGGAGGGATGTCCAAGTGCCCATTTAGGCCCCATCTCAGTAGGATCGGGGCTAAATGGGCTGCCTGCCTTCTTGATTGCCCCTAACTGCTTCTGCCTGCCAGCCTGGCCATCCCCTAACCATTCCCTTGCCAGCCTAACTTTTGTTAACTGTTCTCCCCTGCAGGCTTGATCACGCCCAACTGCCTCTCTTGTAGGCCTGGTCCCTCCCAACTGTCCTCTCTTGTTGGCCATCTTGTGGCGGCCATCTTGGGTCCACATAGGGACAGCCACCTTGTGTGTTTGAGTGATGGTCAGTTTGCATATTACTCTTTTATTAGATAGGATCCACTTATTTTTTCTTTTGTCAATTGCCTCTCAGGAAGTTTGGCATTCTATACAATAGGATCACGTGCTTGATTTTCAGCTTAATATTCTTCCCTCTCAATGAACTGATTGTATCTCTGCTAAGGTGGTGTCGGTGCATCTAATTGTTATTTCTTTTGCTGTGGAGTATAATATCTGGAGCACTATGATTCTTTTAGAGGAAGTTTCACTTATCCCAAGAGTGTAGATTTTTTTTTTACAATATATATTTGCCTTCTACATTCCTTCTTTTAAATGTTTATTACAGATTTTAATCTTAAACAGATGGGTTTTGTTTTGAGGACAGAGTGTGCGTTTCATAGATGCTCTGAACACTCCCTTTACAAAAAAACCCAAAAAACTGCTTACTTTAAGCCAAGATCTGACATGATATTTCCTTTCTGAAACACTCCCTTAGTTAGATATTTGCTTGTTCTACCTTTACGTGTTTTTTTTTTCCCCCTGCATTTGGCACCCAATCATTCCAGTGTTTCTCACAAAAATTTAGCATTTCTGTTTACCCAGATCAGAGGAGAGTGACACAGGATGGAGTAGCATTGCCACCTGTCAGGTATGCCTTCCTCCCTGCTTAGGGAGCCGCACCTCTCTACCCTTCATTCTGTTGGGTAAAGAGAGTTCTGCAAAAGAAACATTCATTATTGGACTAGCAACTTATTTCCTGTTGATTCAGCACACTGAACAATATCTCTACTTTTATCTAGTCACTAGTAGTTTCCAGCCTTAGCAACTTATCTTTTAAACTTTCAATAGTAACGATCCATTAGACTTTTATTTTGTCACGCATAATGTATAATATTTGGCTTTTAAAATCACAAATATCTTTATAACATAATTTAGTCAAAAAGAGTAACAACTACATGAATTAAAATATGGACTAAAGGCAAAAATAACCCACAAGACACTCTAATGCAATCATTAAATTTCTTTTCAGATGCATGTTTTCACATGGTTAGAATAATGATGTCTACGCAGTGTAGTGTCTTGCTTTGTAATCAATTAAAATTGTATTATAAGGTTTTCCCATGTGTGACATAGTCTCCTCAACCTCCATTTTTATAACATCATTTTAATGGCTACATACTATTCTATTCTATTCAGATGTCACACCATAATTTATTAAAATAATCCCCGTTGATTAATATTTGGAATACCTCTGATATTAAGTTTGATAAACCATACTTCTAGAAATCTTTGTGCTTATAGTTTTTTGTCTGTTTGTTTGTTTGTTTGTTTTTAAATATATTTTATTGATATTTTTACAGAGAGGAAGGGAGAGAGATAGAGAGCTAGAAATATCGATGAGAGAGAAACATCGACCAGCTGCCTCTTGCACACCCCCTACTGGGGATGTGCCTGCAACCAGTGTACATGCCCTTGACCGGAATCGAACCCAGGACCTTTCAGTCCGCAGACCGACGCTCTACCACTGAGCCAAACCGGTTTTGGCTTGTTTGTTTGTTTGTTTTTTAACATATTTTGTTTAACCTAGTAGTGGGATTATTTATCTATTTGTGGATAATTTATTAATACACTCATTTAAGTCTAATGCAATATACTGTCCATATTTATTTATTATATGCTTTACTAGGATAGTTAAATTTTACCAAGGGTACAATCAATTAATATGTTAGGAAGAGATAATTTTCTATAATATTAAGTACATTACTTAATTTACTCAAAATATCCTTTGTGAGTGAGAGGTTTGTGACACAGAAGCAAGACACAGAGTCCAGGGGATTTAAAAAAAGGGGTGGGGGGGACTTAATCTTGCACTCCTGGGTGAAACTGGCTGGTCCTGGGGTGGGCCAGGGAAGTTTGCGCCAAAAAAGCAGCATAGGTACTTCTTTTATACAGCTGTTTAGTGAGGGGAGGGTGGAGGGCCTGAGAGGTGTGGAATTCCTGCCTCAGGCCAGGGGTCTAGGAAGGCACCAGTTATCTTTGTCTCCATCTACCTTGCAGATTCTGGGCTTCCCCCCTGCCTGGACCTAATAGTGAGCACTATGTCAAGTGCAATTCATGATATATTAAGAAGGCAACAATGACCAAGGGAGGCACCATCCATGTCTTAATGAAGCTTTTCTTATTATGGGTGATGCAGACCAGGCTACAAGAGTGACCAGTACTTCTAGTGGGGAAATTGATGTCCTATGAAAACACACCAATGGAGCTCAAACCCTTAATTCTAGAACCTTATAGGACTTCCTAAAGGGAGTAACAGTCAAGTCATGCCTAACGAGTCAGGAAATAACAAACAAGTAGGTGTGGTAGGAAAAGAGGGTAAGGGTACTTCAGACACTGCTAAGGCCAAATGAAAGACCGTGAAGCAAGGGAGCACATGTGGTGGATGAAACACTAAAAGAAGTAGTGTGCCTGGAGAGGAGATCCTGTGTAGGAATATCTGAACATTTCTTTTGCATTTTGTTTAACATTCATCAACAGTTAAGATTTAAGCCTTGATTTATCTATTGAGTTGATGATCCAAGGCTTTCTTTCCAACAAAAGTATTCCTCATCTAATACAAGGCAGTGTAGTGAAGGACCAGTCACACTGCATCCTTGCCAGCATCAGATGGTATCATTTAGACTATTTTAATAGCAGGAGAATAAAAAGTTATTCGTTATGTTTATAACTATCATTTCAAGGTTTATGGAGTGATTTAAGGGAAACCCCTAAAGGAAGCCCTGTTCAAAGAGATCTCCCATAATTCTTTTTTTTTCTGAAGACTGAGATTCCTATTTTTCTCTGTTTTGGCAGAAGGTATTGAAAGTTCTTGTTAATTTGTAAATTTATTAGTGGAAAGGATTACATATTCGATTGCTTTCAGCCATGAACACTATAAAAAGTTATTTTTTCATATTGGTTAGCAAAGGATGGATCAGTTAAATTTTGAATGTGAATTTAGAGATATAAACAAGCCCTAAAAAAGTGAAAACTTTGATGTGGGCATTGGACTTGTGGAAGACTTGGAAAGCAGGGATGGAGAGTGGAAAGATGGTATTACCCCCAAAAGGTGATGAAATGACTCCAAGTCATCTTCTATTCACATTTTTTCCTAGTCCTGGCCTTGTCCACGGTGGCCATTCTAGAGCAAAGTAGAATATATCTTTGATATGAAACTCAATTTAAATATGAATGTGGGACTTGTTGTTGCATATCCATTTTTCAATGTAATGTAGACCAACAGAATCATGGTTTTCTTCTTATTCTTTAGCTATTAGGCCATGCATGCATATCCCATATCTTAGGAGCCATGCAGAGTTGCATTAGATGAAGAGAGTAGAGGTTAATGCAGTTGTTGGCATAAAAAGTAGGTGGAGTAATTTTGTTTGTTTGGTTATAGCAATCATCACAACTAAGATTTCCAGTTCTATCATATGTCATTTGCATTTCACTGTTTATGTGCAATGGAAGTCATTTAGCTATCATAAACATTCTGATTGTTCTCCTTCTGAGCATATGGTAATCATTTTCATTCCCCACTTCCTACAGCTTTTTCTTGCTTTGGCCAATGAAAAGGGAATGAAAGTGATGTGGGCATTAGTCAGCTGAAGGTGAGAATATGTAGGCTTTCTTTGAATTATACAACATTAAATAATCATTGGGAAATGTAGAATTCTGAGAAATATTGAATGAAGAATAAATTTCCTTAATAATCATAGTAAGAAGGAAAATAGACAATTACAAATTAGTATTTATCTGGCTACAGTCTACCTACTTCGTGTTAAAGACAGGAACTCTCAAATTCTTCTGAAGTAGTCCTTAATAGTTGTTAGGAAACTTTGCTGTGCTCCATAGCCTCAGCATTTGACTGCAATGTGCCATTTGTGATATTTTTCTCCAGATTATTATGGCAGTGGTAATGAATAAAGTAGCAATTCTTTCAATAGTGACATCAGAGGTGTCCCTGCTACAATACTGCAATTGCTGAGCCAAAATACAATGTCACATGCCAAGGGCAATGGCACTGAGACCAAAACTGTGATTATTGCAGTTAACACAAATTCCCCCTAACATTACTATGGGGGATTCTACTATTCATATACCAATGCTTTAGACCAGCCGTGGGCAAACTATAGCCCTTGGGCCGGATCCGGCCCATTCGGCTGTTCTAAACTATTGAAATAAAAAAATAAAAAAAGACCATACCCTTTTATGTAATGATGTTTACTTTGAATTTATATTAGTTCACACAAACACTCCATCCATGCTTTTGTTCCAGCCCCAGTTTAAGAACCCATTGTGGCCTTCAAGTCAAAAAGTTTGCCCACCCCTGTCATAAACTCTCAAAAATCTCATTTATATTAGTTTTTATTTATTTTTGTTTCATTATAATACTCTTTTTTTAAAAAAAATTATTTCTTTTTTTTGCAGAGAGGAAGAGAGAGGGATAGAGTTGGAAACATCGATGAGAGAGAATCATCAACCAGCTGCCTCTTGCACACCCCCTATTGGGGATGTGCCGGCAACCAAGGTACATGCCCTTGACCATGTCTACAGCCCATAGCCCTACAGAGTCACTTGACCCTGCGGACCTTTCAGTCCGCAGGCTGACGCTCTATCCACTGAGTCAAACCGGTTTCGGCTACAATACTCTTTGGCTCTAAGTAAAAATATGAGATAATTGTGGCTAGACTAGAGAAACACACAGAAATGGAGGTAGTCTCAGAATCATCCTTACCCTTTGTCCAAATAAACCAATGTATCTAAAACATTCCTTCTTCCCTTCAGATTATTTCACTGCTAGGAGTTGCCTCGGGCCCTTTGACTACAGAGACTTGATGGACTTGATGGAGACTTATCCATTCTTCAGACTTGTCAGCATACTAGGGTTATTGTTGGTTAGACCCAAGCTGGATATTCACTTACAAACACTTTGAAAGCTTGTAGAGTTTCTTTGATTGTATTCGCAAGAATGTCATGGATTCATCTAAGAATGTAGTGAAATAAAGAGAATTGAATTGAGTGAAATATAGGAAAAAAGAATAATTACAATGTGGAGCCACTGTAGAATTTCTTTACAAAGGTACATTAAAAAATCATACTGGCAATTAAAGCACCTGCAGTTGTTTCTAAAGAGCAATATTTGAGGCAATTTAATATATATATCACTGTTGTTCAAGTATACCTACAATTGCTCTAAGCCATCTGATGAATGAGTGTGCCAGAGACCTTTTGTCCCCTCACCCAAATGCATTCTTTACTTCTTTTTTTAGTAATAAAATATGAGTTTTATCTGGGCACTTGTTTCTTAAAGGCTTTGATGGTTCTGACTGGGAGAGACATCCCTGCCATTTCTCATTTTTTCCTTCTAGCTGGTTAGATCAGAGATATATTGTGGAAACTTGATAGGTACCCTAAACCATGAGTCAGCAGCTCCATAATGGTGGAGCAACAAAGATAAAAGAAGCTTGAGTCCCTGACACCATGAACCTGCTTCTTAGTCTTGGACTGTTTTCACTCAGACTATTAAATGAGACATAAAGAAATTTCTATCTAACTTAACCTACTGTTATGATTATTTTTTTTTACAGCAGATAAGATTGTAACCTAACTGATTGATACAATGAGAAAATTGAGACCATAAAAAGAATGCTACCAAATATTTAGGCAAAACAGGGATGATCAGAGTTCTTTTTGCAATAAAAGATACTTAAGGTAAAGCAAAATAATAAAAATGTATGTTGACAAAGTTACACCACTCATTGTTTATTCACTACTAGGAGAAGCAAGTGTGAGATTTTTCCAAATTAATACATGTTAATTTACTCTAATTCTGTATTCCGTATCCATAGTATCAAATATCAGAAAATGCTTTTGAATGCCAATGAGTTTCAATAGCTAACTTCACCCTATTACCCCAATCATGGGAAATAATTATTCCTTCATTCCTCAGAATAGGTTCATTAGAATAATGAAACTCTCCATTCTTCTATTCCGCACTTCCATGCCAGTCATTAAAAACCAAATTGCTACCATCCTAAGAATAAGTTTCTCTCTCAGCAACACATGACTGAATGCCCTCTGCTCCTAGAAGATTCACAGCCATAGAATTACCATCGTTCAGGCCCAGTGACGCTGTAGGGCCATGGGCTGTAGACATGGCATCGGCCTCTGGCTGATTGGTTATAAGCCCAGTCCTGAATGGATCAGCTTAGTTCAGGTAATAAATAAGAATTGTTTGGTTGTATGCAATAGGAAACATGACAAATAGTGCTTTAAGCCATATGATAGTTATTATTCCATTAATGACATCATTGATTACATGGACACTTTTTTTCTACTTTTCTGTTCTCAGCATGTTGGCTTTCCCCGCTCCTGGGCAGAAGATGGCTGATGCAGCCCACACTTGCATCTCTCTTCAATCCTGTTCTAAAGCCATAAGCTGGAGGGAAGGACAGGGAGCAGCTTTTTCCTTGTACATCTCAGTCCAAATCAAGGAAGAAAAGTGGAAGGAAAGATTGGAAATTAATATTCCTTTTTTTTTTAGCCTCTTGCCAGATGACCTTTAATAACTTGCTACTAAAATTGTGGTCCTCAGATCACACAGTTCATCACCCGGGAACTCATTAAAAATAATAGTTCAAGCCCCACCCTGATTAATGATCCAGATTCTGCATTTTAACAAGATCCTGGGTGATTTGAATGCACAGGAACATTTGAGAAGCCACTCTGACTTTTACTTTTATCTTTTTAGCCAGGGCTTGATAACACAACTATCCTTGGTAAAAGGAAGGATTGGAAATTAATATTCCTTTTTTTTAAAGCCTCTTTAGTGGTAAACAGGGAAGGACAAAGGAGGTAGAGAATGGCTGTTGGTGGGTGAGTGGCTCCCAGGATCTGCCTCAGTGTTTCTCCAGAGACAGAGTGTGCCATGCTTCACACTCCCTGCGGTGCAGTGCTGCCCAAGGGCGGCATCAAGTTCATGGAGCCTCTGAAACCTGCCCAGAGAATGAGGCACTGGCCCCACCAGTGGTATTTTTAACAGCAGGTTGAAACTTCACCCACGTGATTTTGGAAAGCTTTCTTGTTTTTCACAATCTTGAGGTTTAAGAGCTCTGTCTAACCCAGGGAAAGTAAAAGGAAAAACATTAAAGCTAGTATAATTGAAGGGAAGATGAAAATTGTAAAATAACAGGTTTCTTTTCAGTTGTTATGAAAAAAATTTTCACTAGAGCACCAATAAAATCTATTTTATGTATATATATTTTTCTGCTATGCATTAATTTTTTGGCTTTAATGAAAGTTTATTAAGAAAGTTGTTTATAAATATGAAATAACTAGCATTGTGAGATTTTAGCCTGATTTTTAAATTTTATTTATTTAATTTTCTAAATTTTATTTTATTGTTTAAAGTATTACAAATAGTAGTATATATGTCTCCTTTTATCCCCACTGACCTTCCCCCAGCCTCCCCTACCTCCTGGCACTTTCCATCACCCCCCCACCCCCAGTGTCTGCGTCCATTGGTTATGCTTATATGCATGCATATAAGTCCTTTGGTTGATCTCTTACCAGCTAGTCTCCCCCCCCCCCCCTGCAAATCCCCCCAGCCTTCCTGCTGCAGTTTGACAGTTTGTTCAATTCTTCTTTGCCTCTTTATCTATTTTTGTTCATCAATATATAGTGTTCTTTATATTTCACAAATGAGTGAGATCATGTGGTATTTTTCTTTCACTGTCTGGCTTATTTCACTTACCATAATGCTCTCCAGTTCCATCCATGCTGTTGCAAATGGTAAGAATTCCTTCTTTTTTTTACCATAGCGTGGTATTCCATTGTGTACATGTACCACTGTTTTTTAATCCACTCATCTGCTGACGTGCAATATAGGCAAATGGGCAATTAACTATTGTAAATTGTGCTGCTATGAACATAGGGGTGCATATATCTTTTCTGATTGGTTTTTCTGTTTTCTTGGGATATATTCCTATAAGTTGTATTACTGGGTCAAATGGCAGTTTCATTTTTAATTTTTTTGAGGAAATGCCATACTGTTTTCCACAGTGGCTGCACCAATCTGCATTCCCACCAGCAGTGCAGGAGGGTTCCTTTTTTCTCCACATCCTTGCCAGCACTTGTCATTTGTTGATGATAGCCATTCTGACAGGTGTGAGATGCTACCTCATTGTTGTTTTGATTAGCATCTCTCAGATGATTTGTGACCTTGAGCATGTTTTCATAGGTCTCTGGGCTTTCTATATGTGCTCTTTTGAAAAGTGTCTATTTAGGTTCTTTGCCCATTTTTTTGATTGGTTTGTTATCTTCCTTTTGTGAGTTTTATGAGTTCCCTGTAAATGTTGTAGATTAAACCCTTATCAGAGATAACATTGGCAAATATGTTCTCCCATGCAGTGGGCTTTCTTGTTGTTTTGCTGATGGTTTGTTTTGCTGTGCAGAAGCTTTTTATTTTGATGTAGTCCCATTTTCTCCTTAGTTTCCATTGCCCTAGAAGCTGTATCAGTAAAGATGTTGCTACAACAAATGTCTATTATTTTTTTGCCTATGACTTCTTCTAAGATTTTTATGGCTTCCCATCTTATGTTTAAGTCCTTTATCCATTTTGAGTTTATTTTTATGTATGGTGTAAGTTGGTCTAGTTTCATTTTTTTGCATGTATCTGTTCAGTTTTCTCAACACCATTTATTGAAGAGACTGTCTTGTCTCATTGTATGTTCTTGCCTCCTTTGTCAGCTATTAATTGTGCATAGTGATTTGGGTCGATTTCTGTGTTCTCTGTTCTGTTCCACTGATCTATATGTCTGTTTTTGTGCCAGTACCAGGCGGTTTTGAGGACAGTGGCTTTGTAGTATAGCTTGATATCTGGTATTGTGATCCCTCCAACATTGTTCTTTTTTCTCAAGATTGCTGCAGCTATTTGGGTTCACTTTTTATTCCAGATGAATTTTTTTAGAGTTCATTCTAGGTCTTTGAGGTATGCCATTGGTATTTTAATGGGGAGTGCATTGAATTTGTAGATTGCTTTGGGTAGTATGGACATTTTAATGATGTTAATTCTACCAATCCATGAACATGGCATATTTTTCCATTTATTCATGTCTTCTTCTATCCTTTTTTTTTTTTTCGTCCTGAAATTTTCTGAGTACAGGTCCTTTATCTCCTTCGTTAAATTTATTCCTAGGTATTTTATTTTTTTTGTTCCAATGGTAAATGGGATTGCTTTTTTAATTTCTCTTCCTGTGAGTTCATTATTGTATATAGGAAAGTCATAGACTTTTGGGTGTTAATTTTGTATCCTGCTAAATTGCTGAATTCACTTATTAAGTCTAGTAGTTATTTGATGGCATCTTTGGGGTTTTCTAGGTGGAATATCATGTCATCTGCAAATAAGGACATTTTTACTTCTTTTCCAATTTGGATATCTTTATTTCTTCTTCTTGTCTGATCATAATGGCTAGTATTTCCAGTACTATGTCAAATAGGAGTGGTGAGATTGGGCATCCTTGTCTAATTCCTGTTCTTAGGGGAAATGATTTTAGTTTTTGCCCTTTAAGTATGATGTTAGCTATGGGTTTGTCATATATGGCTTTAAAAAATATATATAATTTTTATTGATATTTTACAGAGAGGAAGAGAGAGAGAGAGCTAGAAACGTCAATGAGAGAGAAACATTGACCAGCTGCCTCTTGCACACTCCTTACCGGGGATGTGCCCGCAACCAATGTACAAGCCTTTAACCGGAATCGAACCTGGGACCTTTCAGTCTGCAGACCGACGCTCTACCACTGAGCCAAACCGGTTTTGGCCATATGTGGCTTTTATTATGTTGAGGTATGATCCTTCTATTTCCACCTTGCTGAGAGTTTTTATCAAGAAAGGGTGTTGGATTTTGTCAAATACTTTTTCTGCATCAATGGGTATGATTATATGGTTTTTATCGTTCAGTTTGTTTATGTGGTGTATCACATTTATTGATTTGCAGATATTGTACCATTCTTGCTTCCCCGGAATACATCCCACTTGGTTATGTTGCATGATCTTTCTAATGTAATGCTGGATTTGACTTGCTAGAATTTAGTTGAGAATTTTGGCATCTATGCTCATGAGGGATATTGGCCTGTAGTTCTCTTTTTGTGTGTGGTGTCTTTAACTGGTTTTGGAATTAGAGTAATGCTGGCTTTGTAGAAAGAGCTTGGAAGTATTCCTTCCTCTTGAATTTTTTGGATTAGTCTGAGGAAGATATGTTTTATTTCTTCTTTGAATGTTTGATAAAACTCCCCTGTGAAGCCGTTGGGTCCACGGCTTTTGTTTGTTGGAAGTTTTTTTATTACTCCTTCAATTTCCTCCATAGATATCGGCCTATTTTTATTTCTCCTGGTTGAGTTTTGGAATGTCATATTTTTCTAGGAATGTGTCCATTTCTTCTAGGTTGACCAGTTTGTCTGAATAGAGTTGCTCATAGTATTTTTTGTGTGATTCTTCATATTTTATTGGGGTCTGTTGTTATTTCACCTCTTTCATTTCTGATTTTGTTTATTTGGGTCCTCTCTCTTTGCTTCTTGGTGAGCCTGGCCAGAGGTTCATCAATCTTGTTTATCCTTTCAAAGAACCAGCTTTTGGTTTCATAGATCTTTAATATATATATTTTTTGGTCTTTATGTCATTTTTTTCTGCTCTTCTCTTTATTATTTCCTTCCTTCTGCTCACTCTGGGTTTTTCTTGTTGTTTTCTTTCTAATTCTTCAAGTTTCAGATTTAGATAGTTTATTATCAGTTTTTCTTATTTTGAACTTCACCCTCAGGACTGCTTTTACTGTGTCCCAAATATTTTGGATTGTCGTATTTTCATTGTTGGTTGTTTGCAGGATGTTTTTTATTTCTTCTTTGATCTTTTTGGCAACCCACTCATTATTTAGTAGTATGCTATTCAGCCTCCAAGTGTTTGAATTTTTGTGACTGTTTTTATTGTAGTTGATTTCTAATTTTATTCATTGTGATCTGAGAAGATGCTTTATATGATTTCAATCTTAGTGAATTTGGAGAGACTTTGCCTATGTTCCAATATGTGGTCTATATTTGAAAATGTCCCATGTACGCTTGAGAAGAAGGTATATTCTATAATTTTTGGGTGGAATATTCTAAAGATGTTGATTAAGTCCATCTTATCTAGTGAGTTATTTAGGATTGCTGTTTCTTTGCTAATTTTTTGTTTCAATTGTTGTATCAATCTCTTTAGAATTATGAAGTGGCCTTCCTTGTCTCTTGTTATGGTCTTCACTTTGAGGTCTATTTTGTCAGATATAAGTATTGCTTCTCCAGCTTTTTTTTTTCATTCCCATTTTCCTGATAGGTATTTTTCCATCCCTTCACTTTTAGTCTGTGTGAATCCCTTGTTCTGAGTTGGATTTTCTATAGACAGAATATATATGGGTCATGTTTTCTTATCCATTGCCATTTAATGTCCTTTGATTGGAGCATTTTGTCCATTTACGTTTAATGTTATTATTTACTAGAGGCCCGGTGCATGAAAATTCATGCACTGGAGGGGAGTGGTCCCTCAGCCTGGCCTGCCCACTCTCACAGTCTGGGAGCCCTCAGGGGCGGGAGGCAACACAGTGATCAGGGAAAGGCGATGCTCCCATTACACTTCTGCTGCTGCTACTGATGGCAGCGCAAACCTCAGCCAGCCATGGTTACCTGAGCCTTGGGCAGCCCTGGGTGGCTGAGCAGCTGCTATCTGAGACTTGTTTGTGCCCTTCAGTCCAAAGGCCAACGCCCTATCAACTGAGCCAAACTGGTCTCGGCTCCATAACATTTTTGATTGTAGTTATATCATTTTTGATTTCCTCCTAATTTTTGCATAGGTTGTTGATTTTCTGGTCCATCCAGTTTATGAACTATATGACCATTACTCTGAATTCTTTTTCTGCCATATTGCATGCCTTAGATTCACTTATTTCCCTTCTTGGCAATTTCTCTTTTGCTTTCCTCAGGGAATTGTTTTGTTGTTTCCCCATTCTAACTATCACCAGATGGTTCAAACACTGAGTTGCGGGGGCCTGAGGCATGTGCAGTGGGAGCATTGCATCACCCAAGTGTTACTGAAGAGCTCTGACACCGAGAGAGAGCTTCAGCCACATGTGTGGCTGCCATGGGTTGGTGGGAGCCATTCATGCAGAGAATCAGTGTCACCAGCACTCAGTGTAGCCTTGTGCCTGCACCTAGAATCAGGGACCCTGCATATGCCACACTAAAAAAAGGTCCCTGTGGGCATACATTGAAAATCTGACTACCCCAGCTTGCACCAGTAGTCAGAGACCCTATGTGCATGCATTGAGAATCGAGTATTGGAGTCTCTGTCACTTGGTGCAGCCCCACACCTTGAATCAGGGTCCACACTGAGCACCTGTTACTCAGAGTAACAGGTGCTCAGTGTGCCTGCACTGGAAATCAGGGATCCCATGTGCACACGATGAGAAACAGAGTCCCAACGTGTGCTCACTGAGAGTCAAGTCACTGGTGCTCAGTGCTACCTCTCACGTGGAGAATCAGGGTCCCCAGTTGGCCTTGGCGGGGTTGGGGTTAGGGGAGTTACACAACATTTAGCCTGGTTTTTAAATGAGAACTGTGTGGTTACAAGGTTGAGCCATTAATAAGCTAAGTCTTCTTAAATGTTCCATGAAGTAAAATTCTAATGAGCTTCCCAATCATACAAAGTAACAAAACACAACGATAAAATAGCATATAGAAAGAAAACATAAAAAAGGATAAAAAGGGGAATTCTCATTCTTGGGGCAAAGACCTTGTAAACTTGAATTTAAACCAATTTTGGTTTGACTTCCTGTTGATTATGTGATGATTTATGTGTGGAAACATAAAAATAACTTAACAACAACAAAAAAAGTTTAGGCTGTTATAAAGAATAAAAAGGTTTCTTTGAGCAAAGGAGGAATTACAATGTGGAGCACAGATTCAAATAGTAGCCTAAATTTATTTGAAAAGAAAGGCAGGGTTAATAAAGGGTAAAGTCATAAGAGATATTCTCATTTATGTCCTCCAATATCAATGTAAATGGAGGATGCTGGCTAGATCAGTTGGGATTGGTTAGGTCTGTTGTGTAAACGAGGATGCTTAGTGTTCAAAATTGGTTCCTTCCAATGTAAAGTATGCAGATGGTCTGGTTATCATGATGAGTAGGAAATAAAGTCCACATAGCAATCATGGATCCAGAATGCTTGTTGTTCTGCTTTGGGCTGAATTTAGCAACTTAACAATAGTTCCAAGAAGTGCGTAAGTCCCACTTCCTCAATGGCCTCCCCCCTGTTTCAGGGGACTCTCTTAGTAACGCTTACTGCATTTTATTTTCTCCATTATTATAACAGATGTCTTCCTTGCCCCTCCCTCCCCCATCATCAAATACCTGGACACAAAATACCTTTGGTCTCAAAATAGCCCTGCATATTTATTTGAAACCTCCTAAATCAGTCATCTTTCCCACAGTTTATTTAAAGGGCATTTTGAGAATGGGTTTTAGGCTACATTCCCATTTCTTCCCAACCAAATCTTTATTTTGTTTAATTCTATGGAAAATGTATGTTCCCAATGAACCTATCTCTCTTGTGTTGCCTTGCCTGTTTGATTTGATAGAATAAATTAACTTTAGAGAAAAATAATCTTTGCAGGGAAGAAGAATATATAACTTTAGAGAAAAAAACAATCTTTGAAGGGAAGAAGCAGAGGAGTCTTCTATAGAGATGGCTGTTTGATTTCAGAAATTCTACAGAAACAGTCAATAGTGTGCTCTCTGATCAAAAGTGCAAATGAGTCAGTGGCCGTGTGCAGGGGAGCAAAGAATTGGAGGACAGGTCATGCCTTACAGAGCTTGGCATGTTTTAGGTGCACATAGCTCTCATGAAATTGGCTGGGAGGCCCCTACAGAGATCTGCTGGCAGACGGTGGTGCCCACTAAAACAACTGTGACTTTCAATAAAAATTCATGCCACAGGTGCCAAAGCAAACTTGTGAAAATTGTCCACTTTCAGGCAACCCGGACAAAAACCTTAGGAGGGCTGAAGTCACTATTTAAAAAGCTCTCTATAGCCAGGAGAAATGTATCTCTGATTTATCTGAATGCAGGTTCTTGTAAGTGGCAGAGCCACAGTTAGCCAAATTTGCATTTCATACCTGAAGCTTGCATTTTGCTCAACCTAATCTGTATAGTCACAACAGTGGGGCTCCTTGGTCCTTGTTCTCTGAGATGCTAAATGAAGATTTCAGGAATGTAGTAAAACTGGGTCTTGAATTTAAAGGTTTGGTGGTTAATTAGGGAGTTGGGGAAGAGTCCTGTTTTTATTCTTTCAGATAGATGGTGTTCATTGAACTAAAAGGAAAATAATGTTTTCAACAAAGCAAAAAAGCAAGTTCAATTACGAAACCGGAGGCCTTAAGAAAATATTTTTTTTCTCTTTTTGGTATTTGAATTTCAGATTCTCGTCAAATGTGAATTGTGTCCAGTCTGCTCAGTGGTAAATCAGAATGTCACCACTTGACCTTGGCAGAGTTACCTGGTAATGAGGATGAAAGGTGTATGGAACAATTTGTGTCTGAGTCACCGAGTTTCCCTTCAGCAGCATGAATGTGTCATCTGTTTTGTCATGGATCCTCTTGAGCAATAGAAGCCACAGTTGTCGCGGAGAGGAATGGGAAGTGCAGCAGCCTGGAGGTCAGGAGGTGATGTTCACACATAGTTTACATCTGTAGATGCATGGATATCTGGGAAGGGTGCACAAGAGGCTGGTAACAGAGGTTACTGAGGGAGAAGGTCCTAGAGTGGGAACCTAGTGAGTCAGGGGTGGGAAAAGAATTTATTGTTTCATGTATGCCCTGTTTTCATTTATATATATATATTCCATTCAAGAAAATAAGTATAATATCAAGAGAGTGAGAAGGACCATATTTTCTTGGCTCTACATTAAACTGGATGGATATTTTACTCCCTCTGGATGTTAGATGCCTCTTTTCTAAAATGAAGTAAAATAGAGTATATACTTCAGAAATAGCTCTCTCTCTCTCTTTCCCTCTCTCTCTCTCTCTCTCTCCCTCCCTCCCTCCCTGGCCAATGCTTTAATCGTTGAGCCACACCAACCAGGGCATAGCTAATAGTTTTTAAAGTAGGTACTCCAAAATTATAGAAGAACAACATTTTTCATCCTGAGTCTGATGGAGGTATAATGTTTTGTGAATAATAATAGAAACCAAAACCAGTATCTTCCTAGTCAAAAAGTTCAAAATTCAATGGCTGTGTATTGAGTGGCTGTTCTGAGAAAGAACATTAGGGACATCAGGCTGGAAGGGGGCAGTTGTTTGGGGTGGAAGTTCCTATGGGTGACAGGAGAGCAGGGTGGCTAAAGGCTCAGGGACTATAACAAACAAGGCACATCCAAGGGCAGAACTTGGTTCAGACCGTGTTCGCCTGACTGGGATTATCACTTCACAAGAGTCTCTGCCTGTCTTTGCTTTATCTAGGAGCAAACTTTGGTGTGGCCGCCCTGGAGCAGCTAAGCTGACCTTGTCTTAGTATTTTCCTGTAACTGGCCTCTGTCCTCATACTCAGAGTATGTACTGGCCCACACTTCAGACAGCTCTTAGCTTTATTCCCACCCACTCTAATTCCATTACAGCCTTCATAGCGGAAGATGGTTTAATTCTCTGTCCTTACACTTTCTCTATCTGTCTTTTGCATTACCAGAGTGATTTCAGCCTTAGTCACACAACCGAGTGTCTGCCGCCTCACTGCTCAGGGAAGGTGATGTGGAAAAGAACGTAGGCTCTGAAGTCAGGCGGGCAGGGCCTGCGTTCACATTTCAAAGGTGTCCTCCCTTATTGGCTACCGAAGGATGACTCAGCTGTTTAGACTCTGGGCCTGCTGCTTCATTTGTAATGCAATCCCTTAGTTATGCGTCTGGAAAGAGCCAGTGGACACAGCCTATTGTAGAAAGAAAGCCTTCTCATCTGAACACATGGAGAGTCCAGAGCATCAGACTCAGCCTTGGCATTATTGACATTTCAACAAGATAATTCTTTGCTGCGCAGGGCTGAGTTGTGCATTGTAGGAAGTTCAGCAGTAACCCAGGCCTCTATTACCACCCACTAGATGACAGTGACATTCCCTCCACCTCATATGTGACAACCGGAAGTAGCTCTAGACAGGGAGCAATCATCTCTGTTTGAGAACTACTGATTCAGAGGGTGATCTTCCTATCACGTTTCATTTTGGTTCAAACAGAGTCAGACAAGGTGGGTGTCTGGAAAACCTTGTCTTCTGCTGGTTTCCCTTACCATGCGCACTCTGTCTAGCTTCACTCCACAGCTCCCTGGGACGACGGGGAAATAGCATCAGCCTGAGTCTTCTTGCAGAGTTCAGGGAGGGATGGCCTCTACAAGGCAAATAAACTTGGTCTTGCTGGTATTGACCAATGCCTTGGTAAAGCTTTCACAAGTTATTTCTCTAGCCATGTTTTGATCTCAGCGAAAACTTGTAGGAAATCAGGAAGAAGGAGAGACAGAAAACTTCATCCCACAATAGCAAAAAGAGAACTCAATAGCAAATTGCCTGGCACAGGACTAGAGGAACCTCTCTTCTTCCTTTCAGGGTCTCAGGATACAGGGCTGCTTACTAATCAGGGCCATTTCTCTTCCCACTCCCTCAGGGTGGTGACCAACAGCCTCTACACAGGAACTGAAGGCTGGAACTGTGGGTTTGAATGCTTTACTTCTTGGATAGATTATATTTCTTTTTAAAAAAATATATTTTATTGAGTGGCTGTTCTGAGAAAGAACATTAGGGACATAAGGCGGGAAGGGGGACGTTGCTTGGGGTAGAAGTTCCTGTGGGTGACAGGAGAGCAGGGAGGAAGAGAGAGGGATAGAGTTAGAAACATCAATGAGAGAGAATCATTGATCAGCTGCCTCTTGCACACCTCCTATGGGGATGTGCCCACAACCAAGGTACATGCCCTTGACTGGAATCGAACCTGGGACCTTTCAGTCCGCAGGCCAACGCTCTATCCACTGAGCCAAACTAGTTTCAGCGGATAGATTATATTTCTATTCAGCAGGTCTTGAAGTCAATGTGAAGAACTTGTACTTTTTATTCAATGTGTATTTAAGAGAGGAGAGGATTTCTAATAGGTGTGATATTGACAGTATAAAATCCATCAAAATTATTGTGGGTAATGGAAACTGGAAAAACTTGTATGAGTTGATTGAAATGACACTAACGATGTTCTTAGAAGATACTTCAAGTGAGAGAAAGGAATAGAATCTAGATGATAGGCTAGAGAGGCTTAAACAAATGAGGGGAGCTGTGAGGAGGATGGAGGGAGTGACAGACCACTCTTTACCGAGAAGAGGGTGAGTGCCCAGAGCAAATGCAGATTAAGTTTTCAAGACAGAACACCTGAGACTGAATGAAGATTGAGGGGAAGAAGCCAGTAGAATAGCAGTAATTAAAGGTGCCAGGGAGAAGGGACTAACCGGGAAGCAAAGTACCAGAGAAGAAATGTCCCTCCCTGTGAGACCTATGGAAAAATGAGACTAAGAGGGAATTCCTTATAACTCACTGTTTTCAATTAAGAGTTGAAATGCTTTTCATAAAATCCACACAAAAAGGTAAATATTAGACTATTATCATCCATGAACCACTTAATTTAAACCAGCTTTGAAAATCTGTGGGCAATAAACGAGTGACCAAGTATTTATTAAACATTTATTGTTCACATGCCACAAGGCATTGGACTTCTGCCAGTTCTCTAAACGGAAAGGCAGAATTATTTCACAATGTCTATATTACACTTAGTAGAAAACTTTGAGTATTAATCTGGCCTTCACATCTTGTAAGTTTTAGTTACCTTCAACCAGCCTGGTCACTACTACTATCACTTTTAACAAAGTGTGTACCCAGCTTAGTAGGCAAATATTTACTGAGCACCTACTATGTGCAAAAATTGTGCTTGCTTTGGTTTAGCGGGTGTTGAACAAGTGGGACAGCAGGGTGGAAAGCTGTGCGCGGACAGTTTGGCAAGCCAGAACGTGTGATGCGTCGTCTAGACTCAACAGATACTTAAAATCTCAGGCCCTTGAAACAGGAGGTTTTATAGCACAGTATAGACAAAATATTTTGTTATCCATAGAGTGTAAGATAGAATACTGAAGAAATATCCCCTGTGCATAGGAAGGGGGATCAAAAGAAAGAAATCTTTCTATCCGCCCTTGCAATGTTTGCATTTATACCAAAGATAAAGCAAGAGAGTGTTTTGAAAAAAAAGAATGTTTGGAGTTTGGGTTTAAATCTGTGGCACATAAATAAAATAACAATGTCCTCCGCTTAGGTGCCTCGTCAATTTTAAAAAGTTAGGCCAGTACGGTCTTTGTGTCTGAAGACAGTTGGCTGGACTAGAGGCTATTTGAAAGTATACTTCAGCTCCAAAAGTTCCATTTTTGTGATAAAAGCCATTCAAGTGCATAGAAAATGTGATACATTTATTGCCCCTCTCAAACCAATGCATTTATTTCTTGAATACAGCTAAGAAACGATTTGCTGTGCCTTTTTGTTTTGACAGTATAGCAAGGGTTTCCATGGTTTCTGTGGCCTCGTGGTCATTTTTTTCTGTATGTCAGTTTGACCATAAGATTATCTGAGGCCAACATCGTCAGCTCTTTGGCTGTATATCTGTTAGGCCCGCATTCCCACAGAGGCAGTAAAAACTGGCTTTCGAGGTGACATAATTTTAGATAACACATTGGTTTGTGGTCCACCAAAGGGACATAATACATAAGCTAATTTAAGATATATCTGTGTTATTAAAAGTTCATGGTTGGGGGGGTATTAGAAAAAATATATATTTATACACAATTGGAAAGGGAAGCAATGAAAAAAAAAAAGGTTGAGAAACACCCCCCTTGAAGGGAGTCCTCAGGAATTTAAGATGTGTTGGTCAGGACTCATCAAATATACTTTTGTTTTGTTTTAAAAGTCTGTATTTAAAGTGTATCTTCCCCTTTTGTTTCTAACCTTCCACAGGACACATTTTGCCATGTTCACTGTAGTATCTTAAACTCAGTCTGTGCCTGGACTTTCCTTGTGACAAAAGGCATGTCTTAACAAATAAGTCTCCTTGGAGGTCAGGCTGCTCTGTGTGGCAATCGGACAGCAAGGGGTCAGTGGAGGCCGTGGAAGGGGAGTCGCTGGCCACCAGAAAGGCATACATTTCAAACCCAGATTTAACTCTGCAATTGGGGCAAGTCATTGAAAACCTCTCCTCCTGATTTTCTCACCCATAAAATAAGGGTACCGAGGCTTCTCCTTGTAGGGTTTGCTCAAGGGTTTGCGATAACGGGTGTCAGGTGGCTGGCACTCGCTGTGTCTGAGCTAAGTGGTAAGGCCAAGTAAACAACTGGGTAGAAGGGAACAAGAAGCCCAGTGGGCCTATTTTCCCAAACTTCACAAACATCCTGTTTGAGTTCCTGCTGCTGCTGTTAAAAAAAAGAAAAAAGAAAAAAGAAAAATTCTTGCACACATAGCCCCTGCCCAGTTCAAATAAACTTATCAGTAGTTTTGAGAGTAAGAGTTGGGCTTTGCATCAATGAAGAGACAGACAACAGGACCGTCAGTGATACTGGCAGGGAGCAGCATTCTTTTCTGCTACATAAAAACCATGATTTATTCCTTTAATGAAAAAGTCAGGGGGGTGTGCAGGCACAACAGCTGTGGTTTTACGAAGGGGAAATGAGCCAGAATTCCTTGTGGCGGGGCTGTTGCCACAAGGGGTCAGATCTGGATTACTGGTGAGGCTGGCATCATCCCACAGTGACACAGACATGACCGGACATCAAATAGCATGAAACAACTCGCAGTTGTTCTAGATGAGAGAAGCCCAAGCAATGCCACACCAGACCGGCTCTGTGTAAGTAAGGGCTTCAGCGTCTTTGATCTGAGTTGAGTGAAGTGTCTGGAGTGGGAACAGAAGAAGGAACACAGTTATCTTGAAGCTCTCGCTGGTGGCTGGTTGACCACTGGGCAGATGTGAGCAGTTTGGCTGTCACCAAGAATCAAGGGCTTTCCCCCCGCCATGTTATAAATAGGGGTGGGTAAATATTTTGGATTCATCAGCCTCCAAGTATTTTTCAGACGTTTTAGGTTCAACCAAACAGAATACATCGTGCTGAGCACATTCTCTCTTGATTTTTTTTTAGGGACTGTGTGTAATTTATGGGAAATGAAATCCATATGTTTCTGCTTCATTTACACTTAAATCATCAAAAGGTTGTGTTGTAAGAGCTATTTAATGTCCAAGATGCCTTTTGAATTTTATTTTTTTGTTAAATAAGCCACTTAAAAGTATTGGCCCCATTAAAAAGCAGAGAAAAAGGAGGGAAGGAGGTGGAGAGAGACAGAGAGAGAGAAATGAGAGAGAGAGAGAGAGAGAGAGAGAGAGAGACCAGTTAGAGAGGGGCAGGCACCCAGGAAGGTCTGTTTTGTCGGGATGAAATAAATTGGAACACCAGCGAGTTCAATTTAAGATGAAACTACAAACCCATGAATTTCAAATAAGCCCAAAATGACAGAGAAGACAAAGGCTCCCCTGCAGCCAGTTTCAGAAGCAGCTCCTGAGACTGCAGGAAGGCAGCTGGCGGCCTGGCAACCCCACCAGCCTGCGAAGACACCTTTGCTACCCAGCTAGCACATGTGCCCACCGCTCCAGGGGCTGTTGTCCAGAGGAAGAGCTCTTTGACCTATTTTAGCATGGAAATACCTGCCCTCTCTGTGTTTTCCCGTGTTGTCCTGTTCTAGGCCAGCAGCTCCTATCTGTCCTGCCATCTGACCCAAATAGCCAGCCGCTGGCCTGGATAATGTGTGTGCGTTTGGGATAGTGTTTATTTATTAGGCAATTTGTTTAGAGAAGTATCTCTTTTAGCTCACCATCAGGCTGAGAAAGCACACTAAAGAAACATATTGCCAGGGACCTACAAGTTGGTAAAAAGCCAAATATAAAACTAAGTTTGCTTACCCCTTCTCCATAGATAGCCACTCTTACAGCAGCTCTTAGGTCATTGTAGACATGCCGCAGCATTTATATATGGCATATTATGAAACGTTTCAGAAGAGGGATTCAAACCGGAACTATGTTATGTGATAGTATAATTGAGATATCTGTAAAGCTCTGTAGAGGATGTATCTATCCATAGTTTGAGCATTACCAAGTGTTAGGATGTGGAACTTCATTATCCAACGGGGACTTTAGAGTGTGGTCTGAAATCACTTCAACAGCTAACAGTTCTATGAATCACCTGCATCCCAATTCATTTATCTGGGGATGAGGTACAGTTTTGGAATCTTCGAGGTTAGGGTTCTTTCCCTCCCCAGCTCCTAACTCTAAGAAACATTCAGTAAGATGTTTTAATCTCATCATCCAGCAAATTACTACTGTTGTTAACATTTTGATGACTGTTTTTTGAGTTAAGATCACACACATAGTGTGCGCGTGCACACACACACACACACACACACACACACACAGAGAGAGAGAGAGAGAGAGAGAGAGAGAGAGAGTGAGAAAGAGAGAATTTAATGACATCATACTGTTTATTATGTTTTGTAGCTTCTCTTTTTGGAAATATACAGTATTGTGGACTTTTTGCATGGAAATGGACTGTTTTTATACTTTGTGAGCTTTAATGCTTGAAGAGTATTTCATTCACCACAATTAGCGTAATGCCTCAGTGTATTTTTAAATATGAAGTTCAAAAAATTATTTCAGATACATTTTAAAAAGTTACCTTATTTAAAAAAAATGTTTGCTATCTTAGGGCACATTAGAAAATAAACTAACCATAACTTCTACATCTTGTGTTTTCTTGCATTTTAGACCAGAGGCATCCGCTGGGAGTCATGGAGAATATCCATCTCCCTCTTTTAGAAGAGGCCCAGCTCTCCTAAACAGATGAACTTTTTTGAAGACTCTAGAAGAGATCAATAAGACATTTATGTTTGCTTCTTTCTTTAGAAAAGAAAAAAGGTTGTTTTCACACCAAGACGATCCTTGTGACTTCAATTCACCAGACTCTCTTTGTTTGATGCTTAGTCCATTGGGAAGTTCGCGGAGTCCACTTCAAAGAAAGCTGAGGCCATTTTGCTCTCTATTTCTGAGTTTCTTCACCTTTTGTTTTGGATTTTTCCAATCTGTTACTAGAGAACTCAGTCCTGTCCCTTTTGTTGACAGGTTGCCAGGATACATCCAGGCGACAAAGGCTGGGGTTCCTGTTCCTGCAGCCTCGCGTACTGCAGGGACTCCCAGCCATTCTGCTCCCCTTTCTGCCAGCAGCCCACCACAAAAACCAACACAGAAAGACAGAGAACAAATGTTACAAGCCGAGGTCCTCAGAAGGTATGCTCTTTCTCTATTGTCTAGCCAGTCTCAAATCTTACCTTTGTTTTAATAAGGGATACCTGTTTTAGATAATCTTGATCTCTTCCACTTCTTTCTCACCAGTATATAGTAAGAAATATTTGAAGTATTACTAAACAAAATGGCAAATATTTTATTTCATTGCATGATGCTGGCAATATGGATTAAATGTTCTACTAGATAAAAGAATGAAATTTATTTTGAAAGGATGATTTTTAAAATATTTTTTCAAATGAAAGTAGATAAAATATGTTTTGAATATTAATCTATGATGATATGTTTAATAGCCAAATTATTGTTGAAAGAAAAGGGTGATAAAGTCTATAATTACTCAATTGACATGGTGGATTTTTTTAATTAATTGAGATAAAAATTTACATGGTTTGAAATTGAACTGATCTTAAGATCTTAAATTCAAGTTCCTAAAATCCATGCATTTGATCAATATATACACAATGTAACCTATCACCTTAATCAAGATATAGGACATTCCTATTGCCCAGAAAGTTTCCTCACATCCCTTCCAGTCAATCATCCCTCCGTAACAACCACTGTTCCTTTTTCTATCACTAGAGAATAATTTGGCTGTTCCTGAACTTTATGTAAATAGCATAATCTGTACTAATAAAAGCGTGCTATGCTAATTAGAAAGAACGACCTTCCAGGTATCATTCCGGAGTCCTTCTGGACAAAGCCACAGTGGTAGAGGCTGAGGTGGAGGCTGAGGCAGAGGCTGTTAGGGGTGAACAGGTTGGCAAAGGAGCAGTTAGGAGTGGTTAGGCCAGTAGGGGAGCAGTTAGGGGCAATCAGGCAGGCAGGCAGAGTAGTTAGAGGTGATCAGGCAGGCAGGCAAGTGAGTGGTTAGGAGCCAGTGGTCCCAGATTGTGAGAGGGATGCCCAAGGGGTCACAGATTGGAGAGGGTGCAGGTGGGGCTGAGGGACTCCCACCCATACGTGAATTTTGTGCCTGGGCCTATAGTATATATTCACCAACCCCTCTTTGTTTATAATCTTCCATGTTACTGTGTACATCAATAGTTCAATTCTTTTTAGACACGAGTGTTATTGCATTACAGCATTTTTCCACGTTTGTTTGTCTATTCTATTGATTGGTATTTGGTTTGTTTCCAGTTTGGGTCTCCTATAACTAAAGCTGCTATAAATATTCTTGCACAAATCTTTTGGTGGACATATGTTTTCATTTATCTTGGGTTTAGACCTTGGGTTGAAATTGATGGATGACAAGGCAGGTGTATGTTTAACTTTATAATGGGTATGAAATTATATGTTACTATAGTTTTGTTCGTATTTCCCTGGTGACAAATGAAGTTGAGCATTTTTGCATGAGCCACTGGAGATTTGTCTGTCTCTTTTATTAAGTTTCTGTTCACATTTTTGACTATTTATATTTTCTCTTTTCATGTCATCTTTACTGATGTATAATTCATGTACACTAAAATGCATCCATTTTAAGTACATGATTTGATGAGTTTTGACAAATGATTATATTTATGTAACCACTAACAATCAGTACAAGAACATGTCCAATAACCTGTGTAGTCCATTCCTCACTCACCCATCTACCCACCAAGCAGTCATGGATCTTTCCGTTATCTACCTTTTTAGCTCTGCTTGTTTTATTGGTTTCATATGTGAAATAATTCAATATATACTCTTTTGTATCTGATTTCTTTAATTCAGCCTAATATTTTTGAGAAGGGTCCATGACCTTGTGTATATAAGTTGTTTTGTTCATTTTTATTGTGGATTAATATTCTATTGCATGACTATGTCATCACTTGTTTATTCATTTATTTGTTGATGTATACTTAGGTTGTTTCTAGTTTTTCACTAAGAGTAAAAGCTAATGTAAACATTTGTATATGTCTTTTTGTGAACTTATATTTCCACTTTTCTCGCTTAATTATTTAGGGATGGAATACCTATGTTATCAGGCAGGTATAGATTTAACTTTTGAGAATCTGACAAGCATTTCTCCAGAGTAGTTGTGATATTCATACCCCCCACCCCAGGCATATATGGGAATCCCAGTTTTTCCATATCCTCACTAATACTCGGGATTAGCAATCTTTTTAATTTTAGCCATTCTAGTGTATGTATATAGTGGTATATCTGTGGTTTTAATTTGCATTTTCTAATAACTAACAATGTTGAGTTTTAATTCATGAGTTTATTGACTATTTATACACTTTCTATTGTGAGTAACCTATTCAAAACTTTTGCCATTAAAAATAAACTAAGTTGTTTGAGATATGACTATATATATGTTTATATATACACACACAATATAATATAATATAAATCCTGCCTTTTAATTCTTAGTAGTGCATTTTAAAGAGCATAAGTTTCTAATTTATATGAAGGAAAATTTTAAATTATTTTTCTTTTAAGTTTAGTGATTTTCATAGTTTGCCTAAGAAGACTTTACAAATATTAAGGTCATAAAGATATTCTCCTATGCTTTCTTCTAGAAGCTTTGTAGTTTTTATATTTATATATTTTTATATAGCTTTTATGTTTAGTTCTAGGATCCTAGTGTTGAGTCAATATTTGTGTGCGGTGAAAGTAGAGGGTTGATATTAATTTTCCCTTACATGTATCCAGTTGTTTTGCCATCATTTTAAAACAAAATTTTCCTCTCTCCATTGAATTGTTTTGGCATCTTTTTCAAAAATAAACTGACCACATATGTGAATTGACCATATATTTCTGGACTCTATTCTGTTACATAAATCTTCTTATCTATCTTTATTGGCATTATTAAATTTTTAAAAGCCAGCTTATCTTGGCTTATAAATAGTGAAACAAGTATTAAAAACAAATAGACTGCTTCCATGACTGCTTCCCAGTGGAACCATGCACAAGAGTTTGAATAGGTTGGGCAAGTTTTTTTTGTTGCTGTTTATTTCTTTGTTAGTCCTTACCCAAGGATATTTTTTCCATTGACTTTTAGAGAGAGTGGAAGAGCAGGGGTGAGATGTGGAGAGAGAAACATCAATGTGAGAGAGACACACTGATTGGTTTCCCCCCTGCAGGGGTTGGGGACCGAGCCTGCAACCGAGGTACGTGCTCTTGACCAGAATCAAACCTGTGACCCTTTAGTCTGTGGGCTGATGCTCTATCCACGGAGCCAAACTGGCGAGGGCTGGGCAGTTTTTCCTTGCACGTTGTCCAAATTTTCCTCTAGGCCATACAGTAATTTCCCCCCTCCATGGAGGATACATTCAAAGTATTCCCTGCCTCCATTGGATGCCTGAAATCAAGAATGGTACCAAACCATATATCTATATACTATGTTTTTCCTATACATGCATAACTATGATAAACTTTAATTTATAAATTAGTCACAATAAGAGATTAATTACAGTAAGAGAGTAACAATAATAGCTAATAATGAAAAGAGCAATTATAACAATATACTGCAATAAAAGTTATGTGGATGTGGTCTCGCTCTCAAAACATGTTATGGTACTCATTTTTTTCACTTAAAGGAAGCATTTTATGGCTTCTCTTTTGGCATATCTGAGTTGCCAGCATCAGTACTCTTCCACTTTTGGGCATTAAGTAAAAGAGGGGCTACGTGGACACAAGCACTGTGATGCCACGGTAGTAGAGTGGATAACCCAGACAGCTGCTAAATGACTAATGAGTAGGTAGTGGAAACAGCATAGATATTCTGGACAAAGGCATGAATCACATCTGGGATGGGACAGAGAGGAATGGTGTGAGAACGCTGCTTGCAGTGGCACATATTTAAAACTTATGAAATGTTTATTTCTGGAATTTTCCATTTCATATTTTCAGAACAAAACTAATGGCGGTAACAGAAACCACAGAAAGTAAAACCTCAGATAAGGGGAGACTACTGTAACTTGATTTTAAGTGATTCTACACACAGCAAAAAAACAGAAATATAAAGTGATAAATGTATTCAAGAATGATGACTCCAGAAAAAGAAATGTATTTTTTAAACCCATTTATGCAGAACTGGAGGCCTGGTGCACAAAATTCATGCACGGGTAGGGTTAGGCCTGACTGACAATCAGGGCCAATCTGTGGGGTAATCGGGGGCCTCCATTGGCACCGGGCCTTGGCAGGCCACCTGCTCGCCAGCCCCGCCCCCTGCTGCCCCTGCCTCTGGTCACCTCCCTCTGCGGGGCAACTGGCAGGGCGATCAGGGAGCCCTGGTGGCACCTGTCTTGGCTGGCCTAGGGCCTACAGTCTGGGGGCAGCTGTTGCATTGAGCATCTGCCCTCTGATGGTTAGTGGGCATCATAATGACTGGTCGTTCTACCAATTGTTCCACCGTTCAGTCTATTTACATATTAGGCTTTTATTATATAGGATGTGACTTGAACTTAATTTTATTTCATTCATTCATTTATGCATACATTCATGCATTCATTCATTTACTGAGGGTCTGCTGTATGCCAGACATTCTTCTAGACAAGGAAGGAAAAAAAGAAAAAACTTCTTGGCTCATAATTTCTGCAAGGAAACATTATTTATTATCTTTATTCTATTGCCTATTTAACAATGTGTTTTCACAATTACAGATAAAGAAATCTATGCCTGGTAAAATAAGCATCAGATTAAATGCTTCATGCATTACTATGAATTGAGAGAAAATTATTAATATTCAAATGTTTATTACAGGGAAACACTTCCTTAGGCTTTTCCAAGTTTCACTATCATAAAATATCCTCTTCTTTTGAGCCCAAGAATGTAATGTATTATTTGTTTCCATTGCATTTTTCAGTTTGCTTTAGAATTTTATATATTATTTTTTTTTAATTGTTTGTAAATTGTACCTTATTAGGGATCTTTTTTCTTCTCTGTGTACACATCATTTAAATGAATGTTTAGTATTACCATTTTAAAAAAAATTCCCCAAAGTCTCTGGTGATTGGAATATGTCCACTTGTAAATGGTAAAGAATGTGAACAATTCCAAAACAACTTTCCTAAGGGAGCAGTGGTGATTCCCGTGGAGACTTAAAAACAGAAGCATGTAAAAAATACCACAGCATACAAGTATGTCAGTGGCATACACTATGCTGGGAGCAGCAGGGTGGGAAATGTACACAAGTTGTCAATAGTTTAAGAGTGATGACAAAGTGTAAGTAGAATGACCAGAGTGTAATATGCAGACAAGCATTTCTTTTTTGAGAGAAGACTAACAGGAGGCTGATAGAATTTTATGTAAGCAAAACTTGGTAGGATTCTGTTTGCATTGAGTGTTATTTTGTAAATTCACATTCATTAATAATTGATGTTTTGTTATCCGATGACAAGTGGGGAGTCCTTATCTCTGCTGGGTGCTGGGGGGTGGAGGTTTTACGACATCTTGAGAAAAAGAATTTCCTGTGACTCACATGGTAGGATGAGGGATTTTTTTGTTTGTTTGTTTTAACATGGGGTTACATCCCTGTGTTTTCAACGTCTTATTTCCCTTTGTCCAGTCATAGAAACAATATAGCTGGGGTTTCAGTAATGCTAAAATCAAAGCTAGTGTCCAGTTTCCTTACCATGGTGGAGACAGGTTCACTTCATCATCAGGCTAGTGGTAGACATTCAAATGGAGGAGACCAATACTACATGTGTAAACAAACAAGACAAAAACATTCAGTAGGTGCTGTGAAGAAAATTAACAGTCACACCCAGCCAGTGTGGCTACGTGGCTGAGCATTGACCCATGTACCAAGAGGTCCCTGGTTCAGTTCCAGGTTAGGGCACATGCCAGGGTTGTGGGCTCGGATCCCCAGGAGGTGATGTGTATGTAGGAGGCAGCTGATCAATGATATTTCTCTTTCATTAATATTTCTATCTCTTTATCCCTTTCCCTTCCTCTCTTTCAGAAATCAATAAAAACAGAAAGAAAAAGAACACAGTCACTGAACCTAACTGTGATGATTGGTGGTAGCAGTGGTACATGTGTGCATGTATATCTGTATATATGTACATATGTATCTGTGTGCATGATGTTTATCTACTTGTGCAATTATATGCATGTGTGTTTTCAAGTGTGCACATGTGTCAGTGCACATGTGTTTGTGCATGTTCATTCATGTGTGTATTTGAGAGAGACAGAGAAAGAGAGAGATTATTTAAGAATAGCAGGAAGGGTCTCTTTGAGTTGATGATATTTAAATAGAGGCCTGGAGGACATAATGAGAAGGCTATGCAAAGAACGAGAGTAAGTCTAGGGAGTGGTAAGAGCATGTACGGAGCTCCTTTCCATTCCCTCCCTGACCCACCCCAGAGTGAGTGTGAACTTGGCTTCTCTGAGGAACTGAAATGTGAACCTGAGAAAGCAGGGAGCAGACAGAGGGAGTCAAGGGGGACCAAGGCAGAGGCTTACTGAGGCCTCAGGTCACAGAGGGCCGTCATGGTCAGGGGTTTGGATTTGTTTTGAGAGTAGTGGGACAACTATGAATACTTAGTCAGGACAGGTTTAGGATTTGTTTTGTAATTTAAGTAGTTGAGTATGACTGCTCTGAAAAAAAAAAAGATGGATTAGAGGTGGTAGAGATGGGAGTGGTTGTTCATCACTGTGACTAAAATAGCATAAGAATGGCAAGGCAAGGCCATTCATCTGCCTTTCAGTAAACCTAGGAGTACAGGCAAAATATCTGGAAGGGGTCACTGGCCATGTCAGTGACAGATAACTGTCTCAGTGTGAACTGGTTATAGTATCACAGAGGTTATACAGTATCAAAGGAGTAGAATGAAAAGAGGAGTGCAAGAATATGGGGAGGGAGATGCATTAAGATGCAAAAGGCAGAAAGAAAAGATGAGAAAGTGAGCAGAAAATATAAGAAATGACTAAAACAGGATATTTATTTTTCTGCTAAATAATTATAAGCAAACATATAGGGGGAAAAGATGGTTAGTCATTCTTAGAGTGTCTACCAATCCCTTTTAACCTTTTCTCCTGCTCTCTCCCTCCCACCCCCACTCTCCCTCTCCATGCAAGCCCATAATGAGATCAAGAACCCAGTTGGAGATCTGGGAAAAGGAAAACATCCTCATGATCATCTCTGCCTGGTTCACCTCCAGGATGACTTCTCCCAATCAAAGATATGGTCAGAGTTTATTTTTCATTAAAATTACTGTGAAATGAGCAAAGAAAAAAATGAGAAGTAGTGAGGATTGGAGATAAAAGAAACAAGCAATTGGAGAAAGACTCAGAATTCAATTTTCAGTGAGATTTATAGCCAGCAGTTGTCCTTATTAGTACCATCTGATCTGGTTATAATCCAGCATGTCATTGCCAAGTGAGTGTTCGATGGACCAGCATCCTGGCATCGATTCATTGCTAAGTGAAGACTGTGACAGTGACTCTCAATATGTTCTCTTGACCTAGAAGGAACACAGAAAGCAATGTATAGAGGGGTAAGTGTGTGCCTGCACATGCATATGTGTATGTATTTGTGTGTGAGCGATTGGAAGCAGAGTGTTAAAAGAAGTAATAATAAATATAACTAATAAAATTCCAGCCTCTTGCTAAGCAACTGTACATATTCATTGAGAGGATGGAAATACTTCTCTTTAATTTGTGAAAAACTATGTTATTATAGCTCATTCTAAAATCAGGAATGTGTAATAAGAAATTAGCATTTACATTATTACTTGAATCAGTTTCCTCTCCAAAATACCAAATGATCATGCAACGTTAAAATAGATAGATCTTGGATTGCTTTACCTGCTCAGTTCCAAGTGAACTGCCTTACATATGAAACACATGACAATTCAATTAAAACCACACTTTCCTTTTCAGTGAGCCTATTTCCTATGTTAAGTGCATCAAGTGGAGTTTAATTACTTTAACTATTGGGTTATTTATGGGTGATAAAAGCTTCCAAATAAAGTTTTCAACAGAGGCTCTTAGGAAATGTTCATTAATAAGTAGCACAGGAATACTGTTCAAATAAACACAATCCATTGCCTGCCTAAATAAAATAAGTCCTGTTGTGATTCACCAACAACTTAATAATCTTTAAATGTAACTGAATCTTTTTCAATGTTATTGTTGTTACTGCAATGTAGCAGTTAATCAAAAAGGATCAAGATGTGTCACCTAAAATTGTGCCATTCGTCCCTATGATATTTATAGGACAGACCCATTTTGAAATAGATTCCTTAATGTCTTGAGATATTTCAGGCCCATTCTGTATATCATGTAATCACCTACACTAATAAAAGTGATGCCCACCAGCCACTCAGGAGTGAGTATGCAAATTAACCCAACAAAGATGTTGAGTTAATGTGCATACACAGCCACCAAGTGGCGGGGGGGGGGGGGGGGGGGGGGGGGGGAGAGCAGGGTGAGCTGCTGGAGGTGGCGGGGCAGGACATCTGCGTCAATGCAGGCTTTCCACACGGCCCCAGCCACTCCAGGCCTCTGGGCAGCGTGGGAAGGCAGAAAGATGGCTCCGGTCCAGAGAAAAGGCAGTGCCGGCAGCCAGGGGAAGGAAGGCCCATTCTTACATGAATCTTCGTGCATCGGGCCTCTAGTGGTATTATAACATTCTGGTATTTGAAAAATGAGAAAACTAGAAAAACTATGAATAAATAAATGAAAACCAGATCACAATACTTCAGTGGAAGCCTGAGAAGACAACTGTGAAGAAAGAATGGCAAATTAAAAAAAGCAAAGCACTTGAAGAATGTCCAAAGTCCACTGAAAGCACATGAGGACTCATTAAGCACATTTTATCCACATCTTCCCACTCTGGCATTCATGATAATGAAAATAGTTCTCAAGATAGAGAAGAAGGAAAAACCTTTATGGTCAGTTTGGGGATTCTTTGCCATGCTTGTCTTTTAGCAGAGTAGGCTTTGTAGATGGCACTTCTGGGCTTGAGAGGGCAGGAAAGGTGAAGGAGGAGAATGAAAGGAAGGGGGGTGCTCATGATGACTATTGTTGGTATCCCATGCACTGATACTGATGGAACTCTTAGAGCTGGGCTACCCACAAACCATCACTCAAAACTCACACAAGAAAAGAGCTCTACTAGACCCTAGTATTGGGGATCCTAGGATTGGTCCACTCATTCTGTATGAAGATGGGATAATGCCATCATTTAAATAATGCCATAGTAGCAGTGTAGTAATTGCATCTATGAAGGAAACTCCAAGAACATCACTGAAGCATTGATACTGTTGAGACTCAGATTTTTTTTTTCAAAACATGACTTCTTACTTTGATTTAAAAATAAAAAATAAAAATAGGTCTCTATTTCTTTAAGTGACCGGAGTAGGATTATCTTTATTTGTAGTAACAGAATTCTTAACAGATGCATAATTGAAGTAAACATATTGTAATAATTAGCCTGTTAACTCATGGGTAGAAGAATTAGGTTATTTGGAAATACCTCCAATGAATAATGTGGTGGTGGTGATGGGAATGCAAAAATGGTGTCACAAAATATCTGTTTTGGGCTCCACTGCCAGAGGCAATATTCTGGACCTAATGGATTAATAAATAAATCTAGTTCTGGGCAGGCCTTCTTAACTGGACGCAATGGTATTCGACAGTGGGACATTTATTATAAGGATACATGTGCATGGAAACTCCAGGGAATCTCACAACGAGGCCTCAGGGTACAGAAGAACTACATGTTCCAGGGGAGTTTCTAGCCAAAGAGTTGAGTAGACTCTGTTTTCTGTTTCAGACACCAACATAATTGATAGGTAATTTTTTGTAAAAGTTTCAGAATTCTAGAGAAAAGTCAAAGGAGCTTTTCAATGATATTCTTTTTATTTCTGCTGAATAGAGTGTTAACCAGGTATCACCCCCATTGGCTTTTCAGCCCTATGCTCATCAGGTCTCTTTCTTGAATTATTTCAAAACTAGAGACCCAGCCCTGCTTCCCCTTTTAGGAGAAGTGGAGAAAGACCTGTCTACAGCCAAGCTCTGCCAACCTGACCTGGCCACTGGTTTTCCACCTTTGAGGTGACCTGCTTCCTCTTTTATACCTGATATGATTGACATTGATAATGCCTGAATATGATTTTTCATTTCTTATTTGGGACATTGTGACAAAGACTTCTGTTTTCTAACAGGAATGTCAGAATGAACCAGGAGCACAGATATTCTCTAGACATAGGGAAAGTTATGAAGACGAAAGAACCTCACATATCTTTTGTACCCAACTAGCAGTGGCAGCTTCATGGACTTTCACCTGAGTGTCCCATTACCAGGGGTGGGCCAACTTTTTGACTCGAGGGCCACAATGGGTTCTTAAACTGGACCGGAGGGCCGGAACAAAAGCAACCTGGCCATACTGGCACTCTCATCTTGGGCTGCTAGTGAAGGAGCGGAAGGGAGAGGAAGAGAACCCTCCACTCTTTCAGCTCCGTGGGCCGGATAGAACAGCCGAACGGGCCGGATCCGGCCCTCAGGGCCGTAGTTTGCCCACGGCTGCATTAGCCTGTTGCCAGGCTCTACTCTGTTTCGCCCACAGTCACTTCCTCTTCCTCTTCCTGCTTGTGCATAGTTTATTTGCCTCGATATTTCATGCTGCTGCTCAACTTCACAACTCTTTCTCAGTGTCCTCTCTTTTTAGTAGCCACTGCTAACAATTATCCTTCCCAAGAGAGGGATACGATTGGGCCAGTTCATCTTTTCATGTGAGGACTTATCAGAGACTGCTGGGGAGTCTATGGGTTGGCAGCCTTTTGTCCATCCAGTGCCCAGCTCTGTTCCAATCAGCTCAGATTAGGGATGGGGAATTAAGTAACATGTTTTGTGCTGATTAGATTTGATCATTTTTAGATTTTTTTCTCATATTTCTCATAACTTTTAAGTATTTTTTTTTTAGGATTGCATGTTAGAATGTTGTTGTTTTAAATAAAATGTGACTTGAGTTAGTTGAATGAAAACTTTGGGATTGCTGAGAATATTTTAGCAAATGAGAATTATTTTAAAATTCTAGTCTCCTAACTTCATTTCCAGTTGTTTATGGAACTATGGGAGTGTAAAGCCATATGTAACAATTATTACATCATACTTATTACCTACCACAGAGTGTGCTAAAGCATGTTTTCTTTCTTTTAATCCTTAAAATAACCCTGTAAGATAAGTATTACCATCTCATAAACATAAAATGAAACTAAGGCACAGGAAAGTTATGCTATATCACAAGGTTTCACAACCAAGAGCCACTTTGAAGTTAGGGTTTGAACTTGGTCTGAGTTTACAAGAGGGATATGCTTAATTCCTCACTATAAGCCACCTTTTCTGCTTTTTTCAGCAAATAAGACCTTATAACTGCATTTCATAGTTTGCTTGAACTTGGACTTTTCCCCCAGGTGTGGTAATATCAAAACTAAGATCTGAACAACCTGATCCATGCTACACAGAAAGGGGAATGGGAATTGGTTTAGTATCCAAAGAGAAGATGCTATTGGAAATACATTTTTTCATTCTTTACGCTTTATCCAAATGAAGCAACTTTCTACAGCAGAAATTCACTTTCTGGTCCAGAAATAGTTGTCAAGATTTTTAATCAAAATATTTAGACATATGTTAGCTACTAGTAATGTAAGATGGGACATGGAGGCAACTGTTTGTACCAACATTAAACAGAATTTCAGAATTGGAAAAAACATACAAGTCTGGCTCTGTGTAATACACATAGTCTCATGAAGTTAGGTACAAATTTCATTTTGTAAATCAGAGTGATCTGGTTTTCTACTAAAAGTTTGCTTTAGAGGAAATTCTACAATGGATCCTTTTTAGGGAACTTACGGAACTAGAGCACTTCTTTTGTATAGTCATTAAATGTTAAATGTTGATATACTCCAGATTTCGTTACTCAAGATCTTTTTTCAATTATATGTGTGTTATAAGAAAATCCATAAGGATTCCTCATTTCCTGTAGGGTAATCAAAATTCCTGAGATTAGCTATAATGCTCTTCATACTAGTAATTTGTTTCCAATTTACCTTCCCAGTTACTTATATCAATTATTCACCATTTTTTCTCTCATTCAACCACATCCAACTAACCACACAGACACACACACACACACACACACACACACACACACACACGCTCAAGTATGCATACGCCACTCAAATCTATCTACAAACTCATTTATACAGTCATACCTACACAGTCACATCCCTATCTACTCATACTATCTACTCTGTTTTATCCATATACACTGTTTTCCATAGCAGATGTATTAATTTACAATCTCGCCAACAGTGCATAAGGTTCCATTTTCTCCACATTCTTGACAATACTTACTGTTTGTTGATTTATTGATGATAGCCATTCTGATAGGTCTGAGGTGATAATCTTGTGGTTTTAATTTTCATTTCCCTGATGATTAGTGATGTTAAGCATCTTTTCATATATCTGTTGATCATCTGTATGTCCCCTTGGAAGAAATATCTATTTAGGTCTTTTGCCAATGTTTTGACATGATTCCTTTAATTGTATGAGTCCTTTATATGTTTTGAGTGTTAACCATTTATTGGATGCATCATTGGCACATCTTCTCCCATTCAGTAGGTTGTACTTTCATTTTTTTATGGTTTCCTTTGCTGTTCAAAACTTTGTAGTTGGACATCCCCCAAAGGGTCCCCAACTGGAGAGGGTGCAGACTGGGCTTAGGGAACCTCTCCCCAACTCCCGTGCATGAATTTTGTGCACCAGGCCACTTTTATATAATAAAAGCCTAAGCTACTGTTAAGGTAGAATGACCAGAATGACCGGTTGCTATGATATGCACTGACCACCAGGGGTCAGATTCTTAACACAGGAGCTGCCCCCTGGTAGCCAGTGCATTCTGACAGGGGGAGCTCTGCTCAGCCAGAAGCCTGGCTCATGGCTGGCGAGAGTTGTGGCAGCAGTACTAAAACGCAGCAGCAGCAGCACTAATGAGCAGCAAGCCAAGCAGTAAGGAGCAGCAAGCAGGCGGCCAGTAAGAAATGAGGGGTCCTGGATTGCGAGAGGGCACAGGCTGGGCTGAGGGACCTCCCCCCAAGTACAAAAATTTCATGTACCAAGGCCTCTAGTCCATGATAAGAGAGAATCATTGACTGGCTGTCTCCTGTACTGCATACTCCTATCAGTGTTCAAACCAGGACGTCCTGGTTAATAGGTCAATACTCAAACACTGACCCAAGCCAACCAGGCTACTGAATACCAGGTCTTTCTTTGACAGGTAGCACACAGGCAGGAAAACAGCAAGGGATGTCCCATGTTTGGGGTGACTACATTATGTCAATGCAATAATTTTTTGACTCTCTTCTACCTAGAGAGAAGTTCTAAATATGACTCAATTATGGACAAAATACTCAGTCTCTCCCCCTGAATTAAATGAAGCCTATTTCTTCTTTCTAGTCAACATCACTAATATTATGCTATTTGTATAATATATTCCAAATTTCATTTTTCTTTGCTTATTTAGTGCATATGAGACCAGTAATGACCATGAACTGTCGATGCCATTTAGTGGGGCTATACAGAAAGTGACTTGGAGATCCTTTTTATTCTAAAACTCTGTAAGGGAGGGGAAAAAATTCTCTACCCTTTTTGGCTCAGCGACTGGACTTGTGAAGTAAACTGACGGAAGATAGATTAACAAGAGAAAAGCAAACTAGTTTTATTAACAAGGGCATTGGGCATACACATGTGAGGACTCAGTAATGAGTAACACAAAAGGTGGTAGGAATTTGGGGTTTAAGTAGCCTCTCAACAAAGAACCATAAATTTGTGGAGAAGTGACAAGACAAAGAAAAAGGGGTTTAGGCTTCTAGGGGCAGCAAACTGGGAAGGTGAGTATATGGGCAAAACTTAGAGAAGATAAAGGCTCTTTAGTATTGCTGTTACACACGTTCGTCTCAGTGCCTGTCTGTGGACGGTAAAGAATCTAGAGTTGTCTCCTGGTGAGTTCTGCCTTTCCTGGTTTGGGAAAGGGAGACACCTTTACAAATGTTTGTCCTGCTGTTAGGCAAATAGAGGGAGGGCAGAGAGCTTTCCTGTGTCTGTTTTTTCTCAGTTGCCTTCAGCTCAAAGTAATCCTGATGCCAAAGTGGCATGTTCTGGTACCCTACACTTCCAAATAGGAAATGACTCTACGGAATGGAAATGTCTTCTCAGCACAGCATCCAAACTGGAAGTGACCCTTTCCACTTAGGAAGGGTTTAACTCTCCACCTCCAATCAGAGAAGACTGGGGGCAGTCCTGAGAAAACTGCTGAAAGGAGAGAGGGAAAATGTTGCCGTGCATACAGCACACTCATTAACAAGAAATGTGGTTTCTTAGCCAGGAAAGGAATATATTTAAGTCAACTTTCTGAAGAAACTAGTCAATAAAGACTCTACCTGATGCAAATACGCAAATGCAGCAGCAAAAAACACAGAGAAGAAAAGGGAGAACATACTTGAAGTGTGGACGGCAAAGATGCATAGACTACATGGAAAGAACGCACAATCTGAGGGGATTATTTCCTTAGTCACTCTGGGTGAGGGTTCCCAGAAGAGCTAGAGATACTGGACCCCACTATATAATGTTAGGTGAACATTTATGCTTTTGTTGCCAGAGAGGGAATTGTAATTCTCATTCTAGAGGGCTGACGGGGGCATCTCAGCCAGGCCCCTGGGATGGAGTGCCCACGCCCTCGCAACCCAATGGAATCTAGAGCTGGGTGACTGTGAGCCGGCTATTAAGATTCTGGGCACAGCATGGCAGACTGGCTGAGCAACACTTTGGCAGAGGGCTGTATTCGCAACACTGTTCCCCTTCCTGGTGTGCGTTCCCTTTCTAGCACTGCTGTAGCAAGATACCATAGCCTGGCAATACCTTGATTTTAGCCTCAGGGGGCCCCATGGTGGACTTCCGACATATAAAATTACAAGATAAAGATGGGCGCATCACTTCTTATTTTGCTTTCTTTGGAATTCAGTGGAGTTAAAATATAAGCACAAGGTTTTTAAAATTTTTTTTAAAATATATATTTTATTGATTTTCCACAGAGAGGAAGGAAGAGAGATAGAGAGCTAGAAACGTTGATGAGAGAGAAACATCGACCAGCTGCCTCCTGCACAACCCCTGCTGGGGATGTGCCCGCAACCAACGTACATGCCCTTGACCGGAATCGAACCTGGGACTCTTCAGTCTGCAGGCCGACGCTCTATCCACTAATCCAAACCGGTTTCAGCTAAGCACATGTTTTTAGAGGTAAGCTGGTTGGCATTGCCTTCTCCCTCCAGAGCAAATAAACAGTAGAGTCAGCCACAGGCTGCCACACCTTCCTAAAGACACCTTGTCCTTTTGAACTTGGATTGGAGACCCAGATAACGGAAACAATGAAGCAAATTGAAGGGGAACACAGAGGTGGAATGAGAGCCCTTTGAAAACACAAGAAAGAGAAGAAAGTAAGAAAAATGAGCATCACAAGTTAACTTTAAATTGAATTCTTCTAATCAAATATCCCAATCTTTCTGATCCCAGGTATAACTTCAAAAACACAGGTATCTTCTTTTTTGTGAGCTAAAGGGAAGCAGAACGAAGCCATTGATACTCTCGCTGACTTCCTTGCTATTTGAGAGTTACTTGGAATAGGGCGGAAAGGAGGCATTCAGAACATTTTAAACCACAAAGGACTATGAGCTTTGCAAATAAGGAGCTGTCCCCACACTTCCTGTTTGGCTTGGGCAGTGGGGACGTGGGGAATTAATGGGCTCGACCAGGAGACTCCTTTCTGAGGTTTTCTCCAGCATGGATGCCTTTTCCCCATGGAAGACTCCTGAGCAATGAAAGGTGTAGTATGGAGAATTCTGAGCCATCAGAGAGGTTAAACCATCTGGTCTGTGAAAGAGGGCCTTGTGCATGAGATTTGGACAAGTCAAGTGGAATGACAATAGATTTTTGATGACATTTATATAGGGGGATGAGTGAGGCGGGGAGAACAGCAATAAAAAGCCCCTGTTTAGAAACAGCCTTCAGCTTGTACATGAACCTCCACGTCTCCAGAGTCAGTACCAGGGGAGTCATGCTGAGCGTATCAGAAAACAGAGGCACATTCATAACACACAGCAGAAAGCCAGCCTGCCTCATGGGCTCGGCCCTGTTTTTGACTTTCTTCCCGGGAACTTGCCTCAGAAACAGCTTTGGGTGGAGAAAGCGTTATTAACAAAGGGTGTTGATGTCTGTAATGAACTGTAATGACGATCCATTTAAGTGCTAGCCAGGCTCTGGGAGGCACCGACCTCCTGGAGGTGCAGAGTGCTAAGGTACAATTTTGAGGCTATTGTGGGGTAAGCGGGTGATGTGGTTAATAAAAGGTTCCTCCAGGATACAGTGAAACCCATCTCCCGTGTGCCAAGTATCCTGGCCAAGACGCTCCCTTCAAAGGCAGCTGTATTCTTCATTGTTTATTTCCACCTGGACACACTAGTCCGATGACTACACTCCCGATACTATCACTCTGTGGCTTGGAAGTCCGTGCCAAAGACACTGCACTGAGTTAACACTCTGAGACAATAAATCATGAGCGTGAAGACATGGGAGCTTTGAGCAAGCAGTATCACATGATGGGGGCTAGTAAACACACATCTATTTGCAATTTTTAAAAATGTAATACTATAACAAGGTTATCTGTGGTTTTCCTCCACTATTTTTTTCATCATAATGCATCAATTTTAGACAGTTGGTAGAGAGCAGATATCCCATTCTAGGTTGAGAGGGAACTATTGTGCTCTTCTTACACATTTGCAGTTTGAACTTATTTATCAGTGGTTACCTAACAATGGTCAGTTTGGGCAAAAGAAAAAAAAATGCACCAAATTCTGTAATTCCTACAAGAAAGCATAATTCTCTTATGAAATATTTATAGCCCAATTCTTGGAAAGTCAATAATATATTGTTAATAGCCTAGTTATGGTTCTTTTTATTGACAGATAGTTTCTGTAGACAAATCCAACATTCTTCATCTGGAGACTCACTAAATAGTAAATCAAGGACCATTGTCTTAACCAGAAGAGTTGTTCTTATTGTATTAGCGGATAACTAAATAGTTATGGGAATGTCTCAAATACGTTCAGATAATCTCCAAAGCACATTTCTTGCCTGTTGGTTTTTCTTTTTCTTTCCTTTTTTATTTTTTCCCCACTGTCACTTCTGTGGCTGATCTAAACATTGGCTGTTTTTTTTTTTTTACTCTAAAATTAGATGCATCACTTCCTATGACCCTCCAATAATGTATGAAAATTCCTTCTCAGGACACTGGTTCCTTCTTTTCCCCTTAGGTACCTCCCTCCCTCCTAGAATCAAGTATTTCAGCCTCATTATACTTAATTAGGAGGTTTCCTTTCTGAGTTGTTACCAATACATAGTTCATTCTTTTAGTAACTATCTTCCATAGGAAAGACTTCAACTATATTGAGGACAAGCGCTCCTTAAAGTTGCTTTCTAATATTGAATTGAGGAGAAAAACTGGGGAGAGGGACATTTTAAAGCAAATATTCCAAATGGTCACCAACTCATATGTCTTTGAGAATCAAGCATGAACTATAAAGTAATGGATGAAGGGGCTGATGAAAAACTTTGGGAGAGTGAAGTCTGGCTGCTTGACCTATAGGCACAGCCCTGACTCAATATCAGCTTATGTTGGATGTTGCCACATTGGAATGTGGGCTTTGGATGGCCAGACTTCCCACTTTTTCAAAAGAAACCAAAAATCTAGATTTTTGTATGACATCTCCCAATTTTAATATAATGGAAGTTAATCCAAACATTTTAAGCGTTATGCAGGCCAAAAAGAACATAGCTATGGGCCAGATTTGGCCTATGAACCAGTGCTTTAAAGTCTTGAGAAAGAGTTATTTGGAATAGAGCGCTGTTATTGGAATAGAACTATCCAAAATATCAGAAAATATGATATGTAGACTTGTTTATTGTTCAATGGCCAGACTCCCTCGCTTTTTCTGTCTATTCTTTGAATTTCTATACATTACAGGCTTCTGCTATGATGACTCAGATGCTTTCTGTAACCACTCCTCTACCACGCCAAATGTCTGTGTTACAATTACATGGTCACACCTGTGTGGCATTCATGACTTTTGAGTAGTCTGTGATTTGGTTACTCAATATAGAGTGAAAATTACAGGCTTAATCTAACAATTGCTGTCCCAGAGTGGTATTTTGAGCCTCGGCATCTTAAATGTCCTTGCAGAAGGCTCTACTTAGAAGGGTAAAGTGTGCCCTTCTCCTATTTTCCATTTCCATAGCTTTCCTAGCACTATAGACTCTTATGTCTATATCTGACAGTTAGGTTGAATGAAAGTGAAGGAATTTCTTTGTTGATTTAAAATTCTTTGCAATGAAAGAGGGACAAGAAAAGGGAAATCTATCATTGTTCACAATTAGCATAGAAATGCCAATGGGGACAGCCACATTCCCTGGAAGCCCTAAGCCTCAGGTTAAAGTGTTTCCATTGTGTACCTTTCAGATGCCACTCCTGTCTTCTCAAAGCCATATCCTCTTGAATTCTCAGTTGCTCTCACCTGGCCTTTTGACTGAGGACTGCCAATGCCATTGCCCACGTGGCTCCCAGAGGGAGTGCAGAGAACCAGCTAGAGTGAGCTGAGCCAGCGCCCCTCAACACTTCCTGGTCACTCACCCGATGAATGTGATCCCTTTATTTTGACATCCCCTGTGGCAGCGGTGTCCTTATGACTGGGCAGTCAGTAGTAGAAGTGTCATATGAAATTAAGGAAAATGTGAATATGTCCCAAATGGCAGGTTTCCTCTTAAGATTTAGTTCAGTCACAAGTGGGAGAACAGCATTTTCTAGCTCTGAAGCATGATGATGGTATAAAAATTACAAAAAATATGCTTTCAGTGTCTGAATAAGTTAAGGGTTGAATATTAAGATAAGCCTTATATTATTTTCTTTTTTTAAAAAATAAATCTTTATCGTTCATATTATTACAAATGTTCCTCATTCCCCCCCCCTCCATTGCTCCCCTCCACCAAGTTTCGATCCCACCCTCTGCCCTTTTCCCATCCCCCATTGTCCTCATCCATAGGTGCAGTTTATGTTCAGTCTCTTCCCACCCCGCTCCACTCCCCATTTCCCCGAGAATCATCAGTCCACTCCCCTTCCATACCTCTGATTCTATTATATTCACCAGTTAATATTGTTCATCATGATTTTTATTTCTCTTGATTTTTGGTTTCACTTGTTGATAGTTACATATTTGTTGTTCATATTTTTAAAAAATATATATTTTATTGATTTTTTACAGAGAGGAAGAGAGAGGGATAGAAAGTCAGAAACATTGATGAGAGAGAACCATCAATCAGCTGCCTCTTGCACACCTCCTACTGGGGATGTGCCACTGAGTCAAACCAGTTTTGGCTGTTGTTCATAATTTTTATCTTTATTTTCTTCCTCTTCCTAAAAAATCCCTTTTGGCAATTCATTTAATTCTGGCTTGGCGGTGATGAACTTCTTTAGCTTAAATTTATTTGTGAAGCTCTTTATCTGGCCTTCTATTCTGAGTGATAGCTTTGCTGGGTAGAGTATTTTTGGCTGTAGGTTCTTGTTATTCATCACCTTGAATATTTCTTGCCATTCCCATCTGGCCTGCATGGTTTCTGTTGAGAAATCAGTTCACAATCATATGGGTGCTCCTTTATAGGTAATTACCTGCTTTTCTCTTGCTGCTTTTAATATTCTCTCTTTGTCTTTTGCTCTTGGGATTTTAATTATGATGTGTATTGGTGTGGCCCTCTTTGGATTCCTTTTGTTTGGGGTTCTGTGTGCTTCCTGGACTTTAAGTCTATTTCTTTCACCAGGTGGGGGAAGTTTTCTGTCACTATTTCTTTCAATATGTTTTCGGTATCTTGCTCTCTGTCAATTTCTGGCACACCCATAATTCTGATGTTGGTTCACTTGAAGTTGTCCCAGAGGTTTCTTACACTATCTTCAACTTTCTGGATTCTCTTGTCTTCTTGCTTTTGTGGAGGAGTGTCCTCTGGTTCTTTGTGTTCCAAATCTTTCACTTGATTCTTGCAATTTTCGAACTCTGTATAATATTTTTTATTTCAGACAATGTATTCTTTATTTCTAGTTGATCCTTTATTCTTTCTAGTTGATCCCTTTTCATATCTTCATAGGTCTCGTTTATTTTATCGGTCTTTTCTAGGAGATTCTTGAACAACCTTATAAGCTTGGTTTTGAACTTTATCCAGTCGCTTTTTGTCCTCCATTTCTTTTGTTTGTGATCTGTTTCCTCGTCTCGGCATTTTCATTGCTTCCCTGAGTTGATAGGTTGGGTGGATCAGCTGTGTCTATGCCAGGAGACAGCCTTATTCCACTATACTTGGAAACCTGCAAAAGCCTCTGTGTTCAGCTTGGATGGGGTGGAGTTTCAGGATGGAGCCTACAGCCTTGGCTTCTGGTTAGCCCCGGCCCTCTGATGTTCCTGAGTCTCAGTGTACCTCAGTGTCCTTTGGTATTCGCTGCAAGCACCTTTGAGAGAAAGGCACCCTAGAGCTTCGCCTGCTACCAGACAGCCTAGTCTCTCCTCCAACCAGCCCGAAACTGGGGTTCAGTGCAGTTGGAAGTGGGGTTAAGAGCAGTCCTGAGCTTTTGTCTCTTTCCTGCTAGGGCAATCCAGCAGCTCAGTGAACAGACCATCCTCTGCGTGCAAATGTGCGCAACTCCGGGGCTCTGCCTTTCGCCGCACCCCTGAGCTTCTGCCTTTCAGCCCAGATTCCCTCTGTATGAGTCTGGGACCCCAGGGTCTCGCCCAGAACTGGGGTTCAGTGCAGTCGGAGTTGGGGTTCAGCACAGTCTGGAGCTTTTATCTCCTTCCTGCTAGGGAACGCCAGCCAGGCACTTAGCCACGCCTCCTCTCCAGCTCTGTTCTTTCCCCACGTGCGCGCGCCGTGTCTCTCTGTACCTTAAGCTTTTACAGCTCCTCTGATTTTCCTTCTGGTTTTCTCTTACCTTCTAGTTGTAGAATTTCCAGTCAGTCAACTTTCCTGTAGTTCTGGATAATGTCCACTTTATATTTTAGTTGTATTTTTTGAAATTGTTGAGTGAGGCTGCAGTTAGGCATTTACCTATGCCGCCATCTTGGTTTTTCCTCCCCATATTATTTTCTAAGATGCTATGAAATCATTTATTTGAGTTTATATTTATTGTAATAGTAAGGTAATGCACAGCATGAATATCACATATTTTTATTATTTATAGTCTCAGGGTAGTTATATTAGCCAGGAGACAGAATTCATATACTTATTTAAACAGAGAATTTAACACAAGGATCTGTTAACGGGGAATGAAGTTGTTACCTAGTAACTAGCAGGATAAGAGAAAATACCAATATACAAAGAAGGTGACTACCACCATTCCTAAGGTGGGGTATCAAAGGGAAAAGGTTTGAATGACAGAAACTGAGAAGTGCCTTATGGAACTGCAAGTCAGATCTTCCAGGAGAGGCACATGGTGATGTTATCTGGTCAGGGAGGGGGGTGAATCTGGTTTGCAAGGATTGAAAAACTGTAAACTATCAGGAAGGACTGCTTCTATTGGGGTGCAGTGTTGGTGGGGTGACATCACAGGAAGCACAAGCAGACAGGAAGCCTTTAGAAAGGAGCAAGTCCTCTTTGTCCTCCAATTGTGCATTCTCCCTTCATTCCCACTGTTGGCAGAACATAACTCAGGGCCAGCTGGCAAGATAGAAATGGGGTCTGCGGGGTCCCAGGGGCAGCATCACAGAGCCGAACACAGAGAAGAGCACTTGGAATACAGAAGCAGCGAGTTAGTAGCTGGCCCGACAACGATGCCTCATTGCTCTTTCAAAAGCTCATCACGGAAAAAACGAGGTTTTCATTTTCCAGAAGTAAAATATGCCATTCAAATTTGTTCCAGCAAAAAAAAAAAAATCTAGGAAAGGATGGCTTGTGAATCAATTTTCAAAGAGCCATTGGTTCAGTATTTCCAGTTTCGAGTTTTATATTTCTGATTTTCAGGAAAAAAAAAGTATATTTAATAAGTCAATTTTGCCCAAATATACACTTTTTCAAAATTTTTTATTTCATCAAAAAATAGCCTAAAATTTAAATATTACTCTTAGAATTCACTTTATGTGAAACAAATGACAACTATTTAAAATACAACTGTATCTCAATGAGTTAGGTTTTCATGTAAGAGACTCTTTAAAAAGTGGCTAAAATACAATAAACATTTATTTCTTTGTGCACATAAAGCCCCACAGAGTTACTTGTATGGTGGCTCAAACATTACCAGGTATTCACGTCGATCCAGGTCTCTGCTCTGCCTTGTCGAGATCACGTGAATATAATCTGGTCATTTATGGCTGCTAGAGCTCCAGCCGTCACATCCACATTCTAAGCATCAGTATGAACTTAGGGAAGAGAAACAAGTCAGACCCCTGCATGCTAAGAAGAGTTCTTACAAGTCACACACAATACTCCACGAGCTACGAAGGAGCCCCTGGAGTTGTAGCTGGGAATTTGCGTGTACAGCTAAAAACTGGCGCTCTCTTAATTTGAGCGAGTTGGGCAGAATTCCTACTGGTAAGGAACTAGCTGTCTCTGCCAGGCTCTGGGAGGGATATTACCTCATCAATCATGGACCTTGATGTGCATAAGTCTGTCAGCTCCTTTCTGAAAGTAGATTTCATAGGTAAGAGAGACCAAATAGTATGTGAGGGCACTGGGCAAGGGAGAGCAGAGGATGCGGAACAAGGTGGGTGGAGGATAGTAAGGACAGACCTCCTCTATTTTACGATTTTGCCCAAAGTAAGCATTAGCCCCAACTCCATGTTCCATATTTATTCATTTGTCCATTTAAAGAATCTGGATTCTATACAATTCATAAGGGAAGGGCTCATGTATCACATATTTATTTTGTTCCTAAGGACTAAAATTTTTTAAAAAAAAGAGATTTAATCCCGTTGGTTGTGTTCTCTTCCCTCTTTTACAGAGGAGCACCTTCCAATGCCAAGATGGGTTTTGCATTTCCAAGGTTATTGCATTCATCCCTGTGAGTCTGTCTCTCCCTTCCCAAGAACCTCAAAGGGCACGGGGAAATGGCATCATATTGATAAAACATGGCCTTCCAAAACAGCCCTCACATCTCCTATGAGCAAATATGGTCAGGCTCACTGGAGTGAACGTTTCTCCTGGACGCTTGGGGTAAAACTAGCTGGCTCTGCAAAGTGGTTCTCTCTATAAACGAGCAGCATTTATTTACAATATGTCTGGGGACAGGCCAATTTCTTAAGTAATGTAAGTATATGCATTTAGTACTCTGCAGTGTTTTTGCTTTTGGATCAAACTTACAGAGCAGAGCAGCTGACCAGGCCGTGCCTTGTCAGCATCACTGGCAACAACTTCATCAAGTTTTCGGTTTCCAAGAATTTTTCACTCGCTTCCAGCTATCTCATCTTTAATAATTTGTTGCCTCTAACCACAAATAAAGCAAATTTCAGGAGGACGTTAGAGGAAGAAAGAGATGATACCGAAAGAAAAGATGAAGGTTCGGTTGGGAATTTTATGATGCTTGTGTTTGCTTCAGAGAAATGATTTTCACTGCACACACACACACACCTGCAAAAGTAAGATCCATTCCTCATCAACGTGCTGAAGTGGCTGCAAACTGAACACCATCTGGCCCCTCCAGGCAGCCTTCACTGTCACCCGTTATAGCACCCAGTTCCCCCTCACCCACCCCTGCCCTGGTTAGTAGGGGATTCCTCTGAAGGATGTTGATGAGATCAGGGAAAGGATGTGCACTGCCCACCTTGCAGGGGAAAGCTTCGTCTAGAAAAATCACTTACAGCAAAATAAATGATCCCTGTCACTGAAGGGAAAATCCCGTCTTCAGTAGCCCCAGTCGGTCTCATGCTTTTCCCATCAAGAGCTTTCTCTTTTTTCTATGCCTTATTCCCCTCCTCCCTTTCGCCTTTTCCTTCTCCTAAAGGCTGGTGTGGGGGCTTAGTTACCTTTCCATGGGGCATATGAGTCATCCATTAAAACAGGGACACAAATGAAAGGGAAGAAGCTCTACAGGCAGAATTTGAGGCAGAATGAATAATGGAAAGAGCCGAGAACTGGAGCCAAAGAGAGCTGGAACTGATCCCCCGTTCTGTCATTTAGAACCTGACTGTCTTGGGCAAGTTATTCATCTTTTCTGAGTCACAGTTTCTTTGTTTATAAAACTGAAATAATAATACCTGCCTCATAATCATTTGAGAATTAAATTTTGTATATAAAAATTAGCACCATGTTTGATGCATAGTTACCATTCAATAAACGTTAGTTCTCTCTTATTTATCCTCAGGGGAATGGAGGAGTTGTTGGGGCAAGTCATGGGGCTTTCTCGGTGTTCTAATCTACTGGGAACTGTGTGTGTGTGTGTGTGTGTGTGTGTGTGTGTGTGTGAGAGAGAGAGAGAGAGAGAGAGAGAGAGAGAGAGAGAGGCATCAATTTATTATTGTACTTATTTATGCATTCCTTGGTTGATTCTTTTTTTTAAATATATTTTATTGATATTTTACATAGAGGAAGGGAGAGAGATAGAGAGCTAGAAATGTCGATGAGAGAGAGAAACATCGACCAGATGCCTCCTGCACACCCCCAACCAGGGATGTGCCCGCAACCAATGTACATGCCCTTGACCGGAATCGAACCCGGGACCTTTCAGTCCACAGACCGACGCTCTACCACTGAGCCAAACCGGTTTCGGCCCTTGGTTGATTCTTACATGTGCCCTGACTGGGAGGGATTGAACCTGCAACCTTGGCTTATCGGGACAATGATTTAACCGACCCAGCTACCCGGCCAGAGCCTTCTTAATTACATTTGGTGTTTGAAAATTTCTGGTGTCAAGGAAAATGGGAAACTGAAAGAGGAAATCCTCAGTGAACAAGAAATCAAAAGCAACAAAACAGAGTGGTTCGGGGTATTATTTCACCCACTCGCTGATAAAACAATTTTGCCAGATTCTTTGTGTTCTCTAGATTCACGTTCTCCTTCGGATGGTGCTGACCAAGTGATACATTTTGTTTCTCTAAGCTTCACTTTCCGTGCTGACCGCTCTGGGGCCAACACATTCTTTTGTCACATGTGTTAATATCACTGTCTTAGGATCTGTCAAAATGAAAAATAGCTGCCTTTTCCGTGCCAGACCTAATTTGATAGTCTTAACTGCAAAGATTCAGGCCTTTCTTGGCACCAAAATACAGGAACTGGGCACAGATCTCACAGCTCTTTCGGTCCTTTCTGGAGCACAAAGCCCAAACAGAACTCTGGTATTGCTAGCACTGCCGTCCTCGCTCTGCCTGAACGCGTGTCTGCCGTGGTCAGTGTTTGTGATTGGGGACGGATACTACAAAGCTTTAATTCAGGTCCACGTCATCCTTCGGGAAGTGAAGATGGTCCTTAGACTTCTGGAAAACAGTATTTGCTGGGGCTAGATTGTAGACCCTGGGTAATATTGTCTCATGCCTTTCCCCAAGGTAACAACTCCTGGGCTCTGCCCATAATGAGATCATATCAGCCCTCTCTTCTGCTTTGCTGGGGGAAAACAATTGGCCACGTGTTTATAAAAAATATCTGGAAGATAGATGATAGATAGATAGATAGATAGATAGATATAAAATAGGGTAGTGAGCATCATGGCTATAAAAAAGCCATCACACACAGTCTGAGCTTCTCCACCCCGGGGAAGTCTGCACATATCCCACCAGGAAGAGGGCAGGCCTGCGTGTGCATTCTTGGTTTGACAGTCATAGCCACAACTTATTAATACTTCATAAAGAAAAGTGGATACCTGGTAGATTAAAAGACACTTACACTCCCTCTGAAAGTTTTCATACTATTTCATAATATTCTCATGGTATTCCCTGTTGAATGACTTCTTCTGTAGGCGTTTTTAACCTCAGACCCTCAGACACTCCAGAAGTCTGGCACACTACTCTATCTCAAATGAAATACATCTAGCAAGTAAAAATATGTGATAAATGATTTCCATAAAATTAGTTTTACTTGCCATCGTAAGAATATTAGTTTTCACTGTTAAAATCATTGTTCCAAAAAAGAGGTCTGTACGCTTCAAAGGCCTGTCAAAGGGATCCCGGCCCCGCAACGTCCCGACTCCCTCGGGCAGCGGGAGGAGCTCCTCTCACGTGACCTGCGGTTTCATTATCTGATGTTCACAATTCTTGTTCGCGCTCTTACACCCTCACAGTGGTGCCTCTGCTGGTTTGTGTCAGGTGTGTCTGTGAGGTGCAGTAAATGTCGATCTTTCTTTGGGCAGAATACTAGTTTCAAGACAGTGCAATTCATAATTGACATTGTCTTGAACTTTATTTGAACACTGAAAAAATCCTATGTGCTAGTTGCTGTGCTAGCTTAGAGATACTAAGTAAAACAAAAAATGTATGAGGGTGTGTGTGAGTGTGTGTGTGTGTGTGTGTAATAATTCTGGATTTGTTTCTCCCACAGATCTCCCAGGCACGGGGAGTTCAATGGGGACTTGGCAGTGCTCCAGACTGCTGCCCCTCAGTGAAGCTCTGAGTCCTGGCCTGAGGGGCTGAGGGGCTGGCTACCATGTGGAACCCCAGGACAGCCAGCCTGACTAACCTTTGCTCTGAGAAGAAGTCCCAAATGAAACTGAGCTGAAGTCAGAGCAAGGACTAGAGAAAGATTTTGTTTTGTTGTTGTTGTTCATGGAAAGAGGAAAGGAGAAGAGGGTTTCCCAAAACTTGCGACAAACTTTCCATCGCTCTAAAGAACCTACCTTCCTTATCAACCAAGCTGCTCCGCCTAGTGATTCCCCTTCTGGCCTTTCGCCAGACACAGAGCAAGTCGATCCCGGTGAAAAAATAAAGACAACCCCTCAGAGCACTAGGCCCGGGACTGTGATCCTCTCCAAACGGCCAGGCAAGAGAAGCATGTCAGACGGCCAGCCCGCCCGACCCGTGATCCCGTCCCGCAGGCCCGGGTTCCGGATATGCTACATCTGCGGCCGGGAATTCGGGTCCCAGTCCCTCGCCATCCACGAGCCCCAGTGCCTGGAGAAGTGGCGGGTTGAAAACAGCAAGCTGCCCAAGCACCAGCGGAGGCCGGAGCCCTCCAAACCGCAGCCCCTGCCCGGCGGCGGCGGCGGCGGCGGCGGCGGCAACGGGGCCTCCCCGCTGCAGCAGGAGGCGCTGAACGAGGCGGCGTCCCGGAGCGCGCAGGCCCAGCTGCTGCTCTGCGAGTCCTGCGGCCGCACGTTCTTGCCCGACCGCCTCGCTGTCCACCAGAGAAGCTGCAGGCCCACGGGCGGTGGGCCCGGAGCGCCGGGCAGCAGCGACAGCGACCTCGCTGAACTTAAGCGATTTTCTGGGTGCGTCCCAGCTCGACCAGGGGCTTTCGTCTGCTACATTTGTGGCAGGGAATTTGGCTCCCTCTCCCTTCCTATTCACGAGCCCCAGTGCCTGGAAAAGTGGAAGATAGAAAATGCCCGGCTCCCCAGGGGGCTCCGCCGGCCGCTCCCACAGCCCCCGGTGCCTGGCGAGGGGCCGAGCCCGGCGCAGCTCGAGCCCTGCCCGCACTGCGGCCGGACCTTTGCTCCCCAGCGCCTCCCCGTGCACCTGCGGAGCTGTAAGCCTCCACCCTGCGGGCCGGGCGCTCAGAACCTGACTCTGGAGAGCAAAGGCGGCCCGAAGGAGGGCGCTGGTTCCAAGCAGCAAAGGCACGTGGCAGCGGCGCCCACTGAGGCTGATAAGGTAACGCGTGCCACGTGAGATGCCCTGGGGGGACCCGGGAGTGCAGACTGCCTCCAGGGGAGGAGTGAGAGAAGACAGACTCCCATCGACTGCCTCAGCCCCCGGAGTGGTTTCTTTCGGTGCCTGTTTCTGACTCACTGCAGCCTGTCCAAGGTGACCCCTGTCCCGCTCCAAGGGCTGTGTCTCTGATGGCAAAGCAGACGTAAGAAGCATCCTTGCCGGGTGGATCCATAGTCCTCTTCCATTTTGGAGAGAGAGAGAAAGAAGAGAGAGAGAGAGAGAGAGAGAGAGAGAGAGAGAGAGAGAGAGAGAGAAGAGGGAGAGAGGGGAGGGGGTCTTCTCTCTTCCCTGACCCCTCCTACCAATAATCCTTGGAAGAGATCCTCATTTGAAAATGAGTCATTAATGCTATGTCTACAGTACAGGGCTATAATCCCCGTTCCAAAAAGCCAATATTTATTACCAGTTTATTTTAGTCATCTACCTTAGGAATTCATTTCTGGCAACGCCGAGTTATGCCGAGTTTATCTTACTAAAATAGAATCTGTGTCAAAAGCCCCAAATGACCCCGGCGATAATTAAACACTGGCGCCCTCGCCGGCGTGGACGTGCTCTGCGAGCGCGGCATGGTTTCCATTAACGCGCAGGCGATTGCAGATTGCAGCGTGCGGGGGATTAGCCCGGGGGAGACACCCGCGGAGGGAGTCGCGTGCTCCTGGTTCCGGGAAGTGCAGAATCCCTCCCACTGCTGCTCTGCACCTTGCGTCTGAGTCGGGTGCCACGCTCTGCCTCGCCACTTGGGCAATTAATTGTTAAAAATAAGCATGGCCCAGGAGTTCCCAGTCATAGGGGGGCAGTGTTGTTGGGTTTTCGCTTGAAGTTTCTTCGTCAACCAGGATTGGGGAAGGATGCACATGAGGGTGGCTACCTGCAACACAGGGCACGGTCCGGTCCATGAACTAGGTCCTTCCCTTAAGCCAAGCGGAAGGACGCGCTGTCTGTGTCACAGCTTACAGATGTCAAATCATGAGAATTAGGATGCGGTCAGTCTTTTCTCCCCACGCCCCCTTCTCCTCTTCCTCCTCTTCCTTCTCCTCCTCCTCCTTCGATTTGGTGCTTGAAACACCCACCTGCAGGGTTCTTTAAATGGAATGTTTTGAAAAAATAAAAAATAAAAATAAACGGACTGTTTTGGGGAAACTAAGGTTATTCAGGGTATTGCAAAGGGTTAAACTAAAAGGGTGTGGGGGATCCTTTGTGTTTAATTCCCTGTTTCTTCCTTACTCTTTCGTTGCATCATTTTGGCAAATATCTAGTACTTTTTTTCTAACTTCCATGTTTACAATGGCATTATATGGACAAGGTTTCAAGGTAATGATCCTAAAGCTGAAAGAGTCACACTGACAGAAGCTGGCCAAGTGTTCCCGTGAACTCTGAAGAAAGAATGGCTGGTTTCTCTGCCGGATGAAAACCCTAACTCGGAAGGACTGCAGGCTGGTCTCACAAACATGATCTGCTTTTCCCATCTTCTGGCTGTTGTTTTTCTTTTCAAAACATGTGAGGTCTGGACTCCAAGAGCAAAAAAGGATCGTGTGTCTCGGGGTCACAATCAGCAACCCCGTTTCTGTGTGACTTTCAGCCCTGTTTCCTGATTGTATGCATTTACTTCAAATGTTCTCATTACAGATCTTGAGATAGGGAAGAGTGTGGTCAGGATTCTTGGGCTTATTGTTATAACACATACTTTGTGCTCCCGAGAGTGGAGCCAACAGGCTGAGCACAGCATGTTCTAACTCAGTCACGACTGCTAAAAGAGGCTGGCCTGGGCCCACGGCCTCGCCAGAGGACACCTCCTGCCTCACGCACTCATCCGGAGGGGAGGGTGTCAGAAGGAGAGGCCAGCGAGGGCCCCGATGCCTCGTGTGCTGAGCATGGGGGGGGGGGCGGGGGGTGTCATCAGAGCAAGGGCATCGAGAGGGCATGGCTGTGTGAGAGCACAGCCAACTCTGCTCCCAGACGTGAAAAGGCATGTGTCAGTGAGAACCTGGCGCCCACGGCTGTCAGATGTGTGCTGGCCTGTTGGGGGACCATGCAGGCTTTAGTGGGGGGTCATAGAAGGGTCACTTAGCATAGGGTCCCTTTAGTTGCCAGATTTAAAGCAAGCTTGGTTTAATGACCATGGAGAAATCTCCTTAGGCTTCCGAGAGGCATAATAATCTGGAAGCAATGGACTTCATTCCTCTGCTAAGAAAGATGTTTGCTGTGCGGGGGTACTTTCAGCAGAAAGGCCCTCCTGGGAGCTGTAGTTTCCTCTTTTGTGTAGGATTTGATCCTGTCTGTTGCTGTATTTCTTTTATCATTTAAAATTTAGATAGTGCAGTGAACCATACATTTTCCATAAAGAGCACTACCCTATGCATTATTAGATTTCAGATTTTCATCTGCCTGTGGTGGCTCACTTTTGGCTGACTATGATGCACATGCATTTTTAAAAATACATATTTTATTCATTTCAGAAAGAAAGAGAGAGAGACAGAAATATCAATGATGAGAGAGAGAATCATTGTTTGGCTGCCTCCTGCATGCCGCTCACCGGGATCAAACCCACAACCTAGGCATGTGCCCTGATCTGGAATCAAACCGTGACCTCCTGTTTCATAGGTTGATGCTCAACCACGCCAGCGTGGCCACAGGCATTCTTTTTAGATTTCAAATGTTTCCTTCCTTTCTTCTCTTGTCAATTACAACAATTTCCCTCTAGAATCCTTGATCTGACTTCTGATTAGAATCAATGATCTTGCCTGACGTTCTCAGGGGGCTCAGTCTTGCAGTGGATTCAAATGAGAAAAATCTTTTCAGAACCACGCACGATCCCGGTGCTTGGAAAACAATTCCCTCCAGTCGGGCAACATGACTGTTTCGCTGGCAGAGTGAATTACCTTCTGCTCAGAATGTTCTTCCAACATAGATTGGCTCAGTTCTCTTAGGACACAGATGCTTCTGTCACCTTTCAATCATTTCTAAACACAAACTAACGACACTAAGGCAAGTTCCTTTCCAAAACCTCAATGGGCACTTTGCAATCTGTTCTGTTTATTGGTTAGATAATGCTTGGGGCTATTTCCTTAGGGTTATGCTGGTCACATGTGAAATCCTTTTTCTAAAAATCCTTTATTACATTAAAAATTAGGCATTATTTTTCTGTAGGGAAACTATCTTTTCTATAAATGATCATCTCTTTCAATGTAGTTTTATGCTCAGGTTTGAGCTAAGAGTCCCTCGGATACTTCTTTAGCGTCTGGTGCTGCCATCTGGTGTTTTCTTTTAAAGTAATGTCTTCTACACTATTAAAAAATATTATTATTTTTCTCTTTGTGTTACCTCCAAATATATTTGAGAAGGTACCCTTATAACACAAACTCTAGTTATTTAGGGCAGTGGTTACATATTTGGTTTAATGTTATAAATTCTGTTTCATGGCTAAGTGTCTCATCTTCTAAAGGCAAAAATCTTTAATAGGAAGGTCACCATCAGAAAGACTCAGAAGGATAGGATGGATGATGTCTCATCAAAAGTTTTGTGTATGCACATGTATTATTAGGTAAGAAGTGTTTGTTTATTGGGAGGCATGGAAAAAAGGGAACTTTTTTGAGTACTTTCTTGATCAGCACTTTATATACATGTTCTCACTTTAATCTTCATACTATTACTAAAAGACAGGTATTATTTTCCCCACTCACCAGGTGAAGCAACCGAGAGTTAAACAGCTTGACCAAAGTCACTCAGTGGGTGTGGTAGAGGGTGTCAGAGCCAGATTCAAAGGCTCATTATCTTTGCATGTCACTAAGTGAGAGGACTATGTGTGAAACAAAGAGGGTATGGTTATCTTGCCAGGCTGTGAGTGTTAAGTATGACAAAGAGGCCAGAAGTTTGTCCATTCAACAAATATTTACTGCTCGACATTGGCTAAGTACTCAATATAGAGTCATAAAAAAGGTAGACACCGTTCTTGATCTCATGGAGACTTGTGGGGGAAATATGAAATACACATGAAATTTGTGTGATATGACAGTGTTTCTTGGTAGGAGTGGATATTCTTGGGTCAAGAAACCTCTGGGAAGAAGTGACATTTCAGCTGTGATACAAAAGGTGTGAACGCATTAGCCAAGACATTCCGGCCAGAGGTAACGTGTGAAGACCTTGAGGTAAGAAAGATCTTTAAATGGAACTAGGACGTCCACAGGTGGCCAGAGCCTAATGGAACAGGAGACAGGCACACAGGATAAAGCTGTAGAAACAGCATGGTTCTCTCCAGCTGCTATGTGGGCATCGTGGCATCAGTTTGGCTACTGCAGGAGTCCAGGTAAAAGCTGATGATGCTTGGCCTAGGCAGTGTTTCCCAAACTTTTAACATATGTGTACCCCTTCTATAATTTTTGTAACGCTGAGTACCCCTCGTCAAAAAAAAGGATGTATTTTAATAGCAATCAAAATATATTTATTTTTTATTTTTTTGGTACATGCACAAAATAATAATAAATGAAAAATAAAATTATTCATAATAAAATATAAATAAAAGTTATATTATAAATAACATTTATTTGCACACCGGACCATCTCACGCCTCACAAGACAGTCTTGACTTGACTCATGAGAAGGTAGAATTAGGCGCAGCTAAGCACAGTGCAGTGCATATCCCCAACAAACTCCGGTGCAATGCGTACCCCCACCAAACTCTTCCTGTACCCCTGGGGGTATGCGTACCACACTTTGGGAAACACTGGCCTAGGGTATTGGTAGCAGAGCTGGAGATCAGGTATAATGAGAATGTGATGGTTAGGACATGGTGATGTTAGGATGTGGAAGGGTAAGGAAGGGGTCAAGGATGACTCCCTCGTGTCTAGTTTGAGCAACTGTACTAGTTGTGCCATTTTCTAAGGTGAGAAAGACTTGAGAAAGAGTAGCGCTTGAGAGTTATGACTAATAGTTCTATTCTGGGCATATCACATTTAAAATGCTTATGAGATATCTAAGTGAGTAAGATGAGCTGAATATATAACTGTTGGTCCCAAAAGAAAAGACTAGGCTGGGGTGTAGATTTGTGTAGTGTAACATATATTTAAAGCCATCAGAATGAGGATAGGGTTATGAAAATAGACTCAGGGATGAGCTAAGAGGCATTGCCATATTTGGAGATCTGAAGGGAAGGTTAGCCAGAGAATGAGTGCCTGGAGACACTAGAGAAAACACTAGAGTATGGTGCCACAGAAACAGAGATCAGAGAGGATGTCACGAATAAGGGTGTGGAAAAGAGTGGAATGCCGAGGTTGACCAGGATGAGGGCCAAAAAAACTCTCTGATTTGGCAATGTGGATTTAGTTTGATAACCTTGGAAAGCACACATTTAGTGTAGTGGTGGGGGTTGCCAGCTGCATGGTTGATACAGACAGGATATGGTTTTAGAAGTTTGGCTTTGGTGACTAGGAAAGAAAGAAAGGGTAGGATAGAAATAGATAATGGGTTAAAAGAAGTTTCATGAAAAGATGGGAGCTTCCAGACTATATTCGAATGTCCAGGATTGTGATCCAGTGGAGAGAGGAAGGTTGAAGAAGCAGAATGATAATGATAAGGATAAGCGTACAACCTGAAGGAGAAATGGTCCCCAGGGGTTGGGATCCCAGTTCAGAGTGGGCACTTTTTCATTTCAGGGAGAGGTTGACTGCAAATGGAGGTAAGTTTGGAGATGCTAATGGAAAGATGAAGGAGCTAGAGTCTGTTATTTTATCTTCTCAGTGTAATACCAGGCAAGATGATCAAGCCTGTCACCTGAGAGAGCAAGGTATAATGAGAGAGAGGAAAAAGTTCATTTTAAGAAGCTACTTAGTCCTTTGTCTCTTCATACTTCCAGTTACATTGAGTTCCTGAAATCAAGGCTGAGGTTCAACGAACCCTTTGCCTCTATGATTCCCAAACAAGAATGAGTTGTAACTCCTGGAGATGTTAGAGCATTCAGTGGGATTCTTCTAGGGGTTTCTACCCTTATAATCATCTTCAGTTGCCCTAGTTCACCTCCCCAGTTCTGCTGATGTCATAAAAGCCAGGCTTGACCTCACAGACTGCACCCTGATGACGCTGGCAGCTGGACCACTAATATCCAACCCCATGTACCATGTCATCTTTCCTTGGTGCCAAGCATGCCCGCACATCAGGGCAGCATTTTAGGATCCCACAGCTCTCGGGTGTACTAAAAACAACTTTAAGGTAACAAGACAATTCTCTCCTGCACTGCTGTTTCTAAAAACCAACCCAAAGGAATCCGTGTATAAACAGGGTGAGTCAACAGTATGTTTACAGTTGTGAGTATGCAAACATAGTTTATTCTTATGTTACTATTTATTAACTATTGTATTATTTTCCGTATGAATAACTATAAGCCTACTTTTGCCCCATCTTGTATATTGTGTGTGGAATATATGTGTGTTGGGGGGGGGGTTACACATTTTAGAGCAACAGCATCCTTTGAAAAATTGTTATATAGCTTCTTTTTAAAATATATATTTTTATTTCAGAGTGGAAGAGAGAGAGAGAGAGAGAGAGAGAGAGAGAGATCGATCAAGGATGAGAATCATTGATTGGCTGCCTCCTACACGCCCCCCCCCTCCACTGGGGATGGAGCCTGCAACCCGGGCATGTGCTCTTGACTGTAATTGAACCTGGGACCCTTCAGACTGCAAGCCAACTCTCTATCCACTGAGCCAAACCAGATAGGGCTGTATAGCTTCTTAATACAAAAATTTGAGGAAAGAAAAAAGATGCCACCCACATCTCCCTGCTTCCTGCCCCACATACACAGATGCCCATATTATCTAGTGATGGATGTCTAGCACATCTTTCTGTCATGACAGGTATATCATTTTTAGAAATCCTAATTTCAAGGTAAACAACTAAAATATCATGCAGAATTCTTAGAACTTCTCCAAAAGTAGTGCGATACAACCTTGGAGGAATTCCTCTTGAAACTGAGATGGCTGTCCCTATACTAGCCTCTCACGGATAATGTGAAGCTCAAGGTCAGCTTCACAGCCAGGTGGAGCGTCGAGAGGATTTGACTTAGGATGCCATCTCCTGCTTCCCCTTTGCATTATGTGATCCACCTCCTCCTTACATTCACTGTCTCTTTCAAATGTTACTTCTCTGAGGCTATCTTCTATGTAAGAAATGTCTTACAAATTGAAGAAAGGCCTAATAAATCCAGGAACTCTGTAAGTTTCTAATATCTCTGCTCCAGGCACCAGTTCATATGCTTTTTGCATTCTATGGTATGCCCTGTGCACTTGGGGATCCTGTCACTTAAGGTCCCCAAGAAGCTCTCTCATCCCAAGCTACCATTGTTAAAGCGGAGAAGTTGAGAACATAAAGGTATCACTAAAGCTTCAGGGAATCGAAGGCAGAGGGACTGGGAGAGGAGAGGGAAGGATTGGGGACAACAACTCTGATAAGGAAAAAAAACAAAAACCTGTTTCCTGGTGTTAGAATTTTTTTTATCCTATCCTTGATTTCTTTCTTTTTTTTATTTGAAAATTTCTTTCCTCCACCTTTCCCCTGAGCTGGGGGCCCTTTGGCATGTAAGTTGTAAACAAATCAGGCATTGGAAATCCCCACCTCCTTAGTGGCTTTCCCCCCTCTACCTACAGTAGCTGGTAGACCTGAGTGGTCATCTCAGTGTGTGAGTTTCCTGTCTTGCCCCCATTGCCCCTTTGTTACTTCATTTTACCCTGTGACCTGGAAGCCATCTGACGAGGAGGGTCAGGCCTAGTCCCACACAGAGACACCAAACACCAGGGCCATCCTCTGTCATGTTTTTCAAGAAAAGTAAGTCTTACAAGAATTTGCAGAGAGATTTATTCAAATGCCCTATCTTCCAATCAATATCATTTTAAGTGATCACAAAAAAGCAACCCCCCCTCCCCCCTCAGATAAGAAAATAATAACTTCAGCTAAGAAACTGTATTCCCCTCAGACACAGAGAATCTCATTTGGAGTTTGTTCTTTGACTTAGATTTCCCAGCTTTGTATCTCAGGCTGTACAAATAAAGAACTAAGATGCAAGCATGTATTCAAAATATCAACCGTTTATTTTTAAAAATCAGACACATGAAGGTTCTTGAATATTAACAGCATTTCCAAATGAATGACCAAGTCTTTCTTATTGTTAAAAGAAGCAAAACCCCAAATCACAGGTAATGGACTCTAATAGTTGGCCAATAGGTTAGATTGGAAAAATTCTTTTACGTGGCATCCAGTGATTTCCAAAAACAATTTCATTTCAAACAACGATCCTTCCAGATGTGACATTTGAGTAGGATTGTTTGAAAACACCAGAAGTAAATGTGAAATGCCAGTGGTTTCTAGACAATCAGGCTCTGCAATTGTTGAGGTTTGAGACTGAGCTATGCGGTTACTCCTATATATTCAAATGCTGTCTGTACTTTGTCTGCATGTGTAGGACGTGCCTGAGGGAATGGAAATTTATACATTCATCCTCAGTCAAGTTTGTTAAAATTGAACTTTAAATTTCCACAGGCAAAATTTTAAGTTTGGGAATGAATCTTCGATGGTCTGGCCTGGTATTTTGATCTCCTTTTTCTTTCAGCACCTCTCTACCATGCCCCATGCCCCCTCCCCATCAACCTCATCCCTTTTTATGGTTGGAAGCAGGTTGGGAAAATCTGATAAACTCCTTCATAGAAAAATCTCATAAGATTATTTGCATTTTGAAAGAGGATAAAGAGAGGGATGTGTGGAACCCAAATGAAATGAACTTTTGAGGTAATTGGGAGAGAGCAATGTGGGATTTTTGCTGGTTTCTCTCAAATCCCACCCAATGGCTGACTATGTGGACACATAAGACTTAGAGCATGATACTCTGCTGACCATTGATGACCTTCCTTCCTGTTTCTAGAAGCAGCTGGAATAAAGTAATAGATGCCCAATGAAACCACATCTTTGAGCAAATTATATAAAACTTCCCCAGCCTCGGTTTCCCCATTGTGAGAGGTTAAAAGGAAAAAAGGGGCCTGAGATGGTACCTGGGAAATCATCACCGGTCAGCTCCTTCCTGCCCTGCTCACAGTGGCAGTGACCAAAGACCCACTGTCTGAGTGGAAACAAGCCTCACCACTTACTAATCACGGTGCCTCAGTTTCCCGGTTTGTAAAACAGGGGCACTTAGCACAGTGCCCGGCACTTAGAGAGCACTGGCTAATTGTTAATTGCTATTTGGTCAGACATTTTCAATATTGGAATATTCACAAGGATTTCTAAAACAGTTTTTATTCTTTGCCTCAAGTATGGGGAGGAACACTTTTCCTCTTAGTTCCTCATCCAAACTTTCTGCATTCTATGGTATGCCCTGTGCACTTACCACAGACATTTCAATTATTTGGCCTAATGGAAGAGATCAACAGTGTGGAAAATCTAAAACAGCAGCTCAGGCCCAAATTCTTTTTTTTTTAAACCTCACCAGAGTATTTGTTTATTGATTTTTAGAGAGAGGGGAAGGAGAGAGAGAGAGAGAGAGAGAGAGAGAGAGAGAGAGAGAGAGAGAAGAAAGAGAGGAGAGAGGAAAGAGAAAGGGAGGGGAGAGAAGGGGAGGGGAGGGGAGGGGAGGGAAGAGGAAGGAAGGGAGGAGAGAGGTCATTTGGTTATCTCCTGCATGCACCCCAACCGACAGGGAATGGAACCCACAACCTGAGTGGGAATAGATTCCACAACCTTTCAGGGTATGGGACAATATTGCTCTAACCAACTGAGCCACACTGGCCAGGCCCAGACCCAAATTCTTTATGGTTAATATTGTCACATGGAGAGAAGAGCACAGTATATGCAATGGCATCCATTCCTGCAGCTGCATAACCTCATATGTCCCTCAGGCCCTAGCAGGAAGGACCCTGTTTTTGACAGCCTGGGGTCCAGCTAGCAGTCATGGAAGCAAAAAATCTGACAGCAAGTAAAAACTGGAGGAATCAATGGTTACTATAAACACATGGCTTTGGAAATCAGTCTTAACCCTTATAGTAGGCACTCTGTGGCCCCCGGATAGGCTTCAGGCCTCCTGTCAAGCTCGGTAGTGATTGTCCAAGTGCTGAAATCCAAAGAAAGAGGGGGGTTTTCAGTGTGACTGTTTCTAATGTCCCACTGCCTAGTTTTTTTCTATAAAACTTTGCCTACTATCTGGCAAACTGTTTTAATTCCACAGTAATACACCCTCTTTAGCTATTGGCACATTCATGAAAATTAACCATAAGTTTGGGATTTCTTACAAATAAGATATTAAGTAAATATTTTTTATTGGGGAGATGAGTAGGAAGAGAGAGTGGGAAAACCGGCTGCTCAGAGTCGCATGCTCAGATGCTCTCAGGGCTAGGCAGGCTACATGTTGGGCAACAGAGGGTGGTGGAGCCTGTAGTTTCCTGGAGAGTCAGCCCACCTGAAGATATCCACACATAAAAGTTTTAAGAACATTGTGCTGGTCAAGGAAAACATGCCTGTCCATTGGCTGAAAAGGCTTTTGGTTCATTAGTTTAAAATTGAGATCCCAGCCGAAACCGGTTTGGCTCAGTGGTAGAGCATCGGCCTGCGGACTGAAAGGTCCCGGGTTCGATTCCGGTCAAGGGCATGTACCTTGGCTGCGGGCACATCCCCGGTAGGGGGTGTGCAAGAGGCAGCTGGTCGATGTTTCTCTCTCATCGACGTTTCTAGCTCTCTATCTCTCTCCCTTCCTCTCTGTAAAATATCAATTAAAAAAATATTAAAAAAAAATTGAGATCCCAGAGTATAAGGCAGAAGGGAGATACTTCTTGTGGGTAGCATGGTGAGGTAGGTGCTCCTAATAGGACAGGCTGGGTCATAAGAGACCCATGGATGGACCCACATCATTGTGTGATAGTCATGTGCACGGACCACTGGCACACACACACACTTCATACCAGAGTGTAGGGTAACTCACCCCCGCTGCCAACCCCCATTTGGATCACCCGTGGGGGTCTCCAGAAACAGGCCATTCTTGTGGCCCAAACCTTCTAAGAATTTTGCAGGCCTACAAAACATCCACCAAAAAGTCCAGGAGCCTAGAAAGGTTCCATATGTGGAGAGAAGTTTTCAGAACGGATCCGTTTGAGTTCAAACATACCAATGGGCAGAGAAGTCAAGAAAATGCTTCCTCCACCCAGCAGGTGCCTTTCTCACCCTGCCCTGGGCCTTGACTGATTTCAGGAGGAATGGGCTCTGTGGCCGCCACACCGGGACCGTCCGCCTGACTTACTGTCCCAGAGAAAGAGCTGAGGAGGAAGTAAATAGCTCCTGAGTAAAGGTGGTGAGTGAAGTGTGGTTACTCCCACTGTGAGGGCCAGTTCTCGGTTCTGAACCTAGCACAGCGCCTGGCACGTTGCCTGCAACCGGATAATTCCTCCTGAGCCACCACAGCTGGGCCGCCCTAGTCCCTCGAGACGGCCTTTAGATGCATTTTCATTTAGAGCAGGCCTCAAACCCCGAATCACTCTCAGCTGTGTTTTCAGCAGATGTCTCTGAGTTCTTTCTGCTCCCAATGCAACTTGAGTATCACTGTTGAGAATCCCATTGCTTTATTGGCTTCTGTGCAGTTGAAAAATATCTGATTAAATCCAGATATTTGCAGACTGGCCACACTCTACTCATTCCCAGTCATGCTTCATCTGAGGAGCAAAGTGCCACTAACACACAGGGTGGGATCAAAGGGGGAGTCCGGGGATGGGGTACGGACTGTCATGTGTCTCTTGTGACTGGTACCATGCAGATGAAGGATCACAACCAGAGGGTGTGACAGTATGTTAAGGTGGAGCACCTGTAATTTACTCCGAGTCATGGTTAAAGTCAATTGGCCTGTTCCCTTGTAAGATGCTTTCTCACCTCTGGGTTCCTTGATTTCTCTTTGACTCTTAGTTTAATGAATGTTCCCAAATGAACAAAGGGCATAAGGCAGTTGTGATGAAGGAATTGTTATGACGAAAACTAAAAAAGAGAGAGAGACTTTCTGCATTTTTGTTGGTTCCTTTTCAGGTAATGTGTGAAACATGTTACTTGGGGAAAGAGCCATGTATTGCATTTGCATACATATTTGGTAATAAAAAAAGGCACCTTTTACATTTTGATATGGCTGTTTGGGCACAGCCCACTAAAACGACCTCCTCAAAAAGAACAGGAGGACGGACTGTGTGTCACTGACAGCAAATAAACACAGCCGACCACCGCCTCCCAGTCTGTGCCCCGGGGAGCAGATATGTGATTGTACTTAGGACCTTCTCCAGCCAGAGCTCTCAGTGCTCTCTTCCTGAGGGGAATAAGCCTAAAGACGACCATCTGGGGCTGGCGGAAGGTCAAATACAAAACGGAAGAAAATACTATAAAGGAGTGACTGGTTTGAGGCAAAGGGAGCCTTTCAATATCTCTGAAATCAACTGAAGGAAGTGATTAACCTTTTATGTCACACACACACACACACACACACACACACACACACACTCATAAACTAAAGGGCCATCAAGTTCCTCTCCCTGAAAGATGAGAAGCTGGCGTTGGTTATCTCCAGCAGACCAGATGCCACGCCCCCGGCCACAGGGGAACAGGATCCATCTCTGCTGGATGGGACTGTGTGCTCATGGCATTGTGGCCTCATGTACTTTCTCTGGCAAAAACTGTTAATGTCCTAGGGGGGAAAATTCTCAATTAAATAAAACATTTTCTCATTTTTTTAAGTCCCCCCTCCCTTTTTTTTTTCTTTTTTCAACTTGAAAATTTTCTTTTCTTTTTTTTTTTTTTTTTTAATATATCTTATTGATTTTTTACAGAGAAGGATAGAGAGAAACATCGATGAGAGAGAAACATTGAACAACTGCCTCTTGCACACCCCCTACTGGGAATGTGCCCGGAACCAAGGTACATGCCCTTGACCCGAATCAAACCTGGGACCTTTCAGTCCGCAGGCCAACGTTCTATCCACTGAGCCAAACCGGTTTCGGCTGGAAAATTTTCTTGAGAGAGAAGTTAAAGGTTTATAATTTAGACCACTTAAAAATATTCTCCAGTTCATGGCAAAAGCCACTCAAATACATTATTTGATTTTGGAATTTCATCTGACAATGCGTACTCTGACTTTGACTGTACTGCATGAATATAGCAATGCAAAAGGACTTCACTAACCCAGGTCTGGTGGGCTGGTGCTTAATCTGCTTTATTGAGGATTAATAGTACAAACACTAAACTGCATCCATTATGCACAGGCAATCCAATACATTTTGACAGCTTTAGATACCTGTTATATCACCACTGTAATCAAGATACAGAACATGTCATCACCCCCAAAGCCTCCGTATCCCCTTTGCTGCTCCTTCCACTCCAGCTGCCAGGCACCCCCTGATTTGACTTCCAATCATTATAGCTTAGTCAGGCAGTAATGTACTCTTTTGTGCCTTGCTTTGTTCAGCATAATGATTCTGAGTTTCATCCATAATGGTGCAAATAACAGCAGTGTGTTTTTTCTTTACTGCTGAGCAATGGTTCATTGGATGGTTGTATTACACTTAGTTCTATCCACAATGTTTCACATTGCATTAGTGTTATTGTTATTATCACTTGAGAGTTCTACAGTCTCTTTCAGTGCAGGCAGAACGAGGTTGTATTTCCTCAATATGGGAGAATCAAGATGCTGTAGTATATGAAAATGATACATTGCTCCCAGCTTCTTGATCTGATTCCATCTCATGGGTATTAAGTCCTCATCCTTGGACTTGGGTCTCAACAAGAGACAATTTCACCAAAGCTGGTTTGGCTCAGTGGTAGAGCGTTGGTCTGGGGACTGAAAGGTCCCGGGTTCGATTCCGGTCAAGGGCATGTACATTGGTTGCGGGCACATCCCTGTTAGGAGGTGTGCAGGAGGCAGCTGGTCGATATTTCTCTGTCATCAATGTTTCTGGTTCTCTATCTCTCTCCCTTCCTCTCTGTAAAATATCAATAAAATATATTTTAAAAAAACAAAAACAAGAGACACTTTGCATTATTAAAAGACACTTTGCGTTACTTTATTTTATTGCCCTCTCTCTGCCTGACTCCCACAATAGCACAATACCCCAACAAGGTTATTGCTGCTATCTTGCCATAGAAAGTACTTCCTTCTAGTCCAAATCCCTACCCAGCCCCTGAACCATGGCTAGCTTCTAAAGACTCGAGGTGGACCATCACCAAGGTGGGAAGGTTGGAGGACACAGGAAAGGTGACAACACTGACTATGCTCTCAAGGTCCGGCCACTCCTGTTTCAGTCTTATATTGAACAGACTGATTCTTGCTTTCACACTTCCTCTAAGCAGCTTTTTCACTATGGACTACATAACTCCCATATTAGCATACTAGAGTACTATTGAACAGTTGCTGAATAGATCATGATGTTTGCTTGAGGGAGTACTCACCACATCAGTATCGTTCTACCCACTCAACAAAGCCACTTCAAATATCACCCTTGTCACTGTCTTCTGGTCAAAACTCTTCCCCCTCTTCCTGCTTCTGCTTCCCATAGCATTCTGCCTCCCCATCAGGGCATTTACAAATGTTGCCTTCTGACTTAATAGTTTGTTTGTTTTTTTGCATTTATTACTAAGGAAAGCGAAGGATTGGGTTTCCCCATAACCTCCATCATAATGCATGTGCTACCCGTGTTTCCCCCAAAATAAGACATCCCCCTAAAATAAGACCTACTTCATGGAAACATAATACATCCCCTGAAAATAAGACCTAGCACATCTTTGGGAGCAAAAATTAATATAAGACACTGTCTTATTTTCGGGGAAACAGGGTATATTCCATCTAAATGCTTGCTACTAGAAGGAACAGATGAGTAAAATCATGGAGATAGCCAAGTTGAGGACTGTGGCCTCTCACTTGGGGTATGGAGCTGAGTTCGGTGTGGCTAGCAGACCTGTTTCATGGGGCTAACGTTGGGCATGGATGAACTCAGGATAAAGTATTTGGCCTTTATTCTGTAGCCACGGGACACCACAGAAATTTCTAGTGTTACGTCAGACAGACCACGTTTGTGGGGAACCTAGTCAAGTGCAGAGGGGAGGGGGCGGGTGGGAGGCTGAAAATGTATGGCGATTTGTCAGTCCAGCCACAATGGGCAGCACAGGACCCAAGGGACAATCCAATGCAGCCGTCCCTCAGATTATCTTTTTGGCTGTCACTTTCAACACATGCTGGCGAATGCCACATGGTCCCATTTAGTTATTTGTGAATTTATTTTTGACTAATGCAACCAAGCCAAGAAAACAAGCCTGAACAAAATTAAAATATCTAGAAGAACTATATATAGATTATTTTATGATAGAAACAGACTCATGCTAAATGCTGTCCTCAGATTATTTTTCCAGGCTCTCGTTACTGCTTTTTAAAGTAATAGAGCAGAATTCTAGGACTTCAGTTGAGTTGCATCATGCAAGGATTTAACTCATGCATATTCAGCTGTGCACAGTTGACACAATAAAACTGGTAATATAATTTAAGATACCATTACGATTTTAATTTTGCATTGTACTGTTATTTTATGCTATGCAAAGCTGTATTCATCCCTAATATTATTTCCCATTTCAATTACTAATTATGATACTAAACTGTATTATTATACAAAGCCTAGACTATAATCTTTTATCAGTTATTCAAGGAATTTTCAGAAAGTTAATTGGGCTCCACCTGATTTTTCCACTAAGTGCTGATTTCTGCTTAAGTTTTGACTCAAGTTTACTTAAAAAAATTATCCTTATAAAAATGACACAAATTCAGCCGAAACTGGTTTGGCTCAGTGGTAGAGCATCAGTCTGCGGACTGAAAGGTCCCAGGTTCGATTCCGGTCAAGGGCATGTACATTGGTTGCGGGCACATCCCCGGTATATCTCTTTCCCTTCCTCTCTGTAAAAAAAAATCAATAAAATATATATATATATATATATATATATATATATATATATATATATATATATTTTTTTTTTTTTTTAAATGACAAATTCATCGCAAAAACTTAAGCCATTAGGAAAGTGTCAATATTAGCATAAAATTACTCCTAAATTAGTTTGACCTTAGTGAATATCATTCCAAACACAGCTCTGTGTAGACAAACATCTATAACAATAAAAGCATAATATGCTAATTAGAATGACGTCCTTCTGGGTGACCTTCTGGACGAAGCGGGGCTGTGAGGGAAGCCCAGGCCGGTGCCAGAGGGAAGCCGGTACCGGCAGCCGGGGGAAGGAAGGCCTACTCTTGCATGAATTTCGAGCATCTGGCCTCTAGTATATAAATAAAGATATACAGATATTTTCATAGAGGTGAGCTCATTGTATCCGAGTTGTTATTAATAGAGATTATGTTTCATTTTACTTGAATTTGACAAAAAGAAATCAGTATAATTAATGGTATGGCAGAACCTCAGAAAAATATTTCTTCACTAAAAATATTAGTTTTAAAAAACCCACCAAAGTTTAAAAAAATAAATTACTGCCGAAACCGGTTTGGCTCAGTGGTAGAGTGACGGTCTGCGGACTGAAAGGTCCTGGGTTCGATTCCGGTCAAGGGCATGTACCTTGGTTGCAGGCACATCCCCAGTGGGGGATGTGCAGGAGGCAGCTGGTCAATGTTCCTCTCTCATCGATGTTTCTAGCTCTCTATCTCTCTCCCTTCCTCTCTGTAAAATATCAATAAAATATATTTTAAAAATAAATTACTAAAGTATCTGAAAACTTTTAACTCCATGCTTTAATTTTATATTGTTTTAATTGGCTGATGGCCATGAGAGGTCTAAAGAACTTAGTATCATTAAAATCTTTGCACCTCTCCTTCTCTTGCCATTTTTTATAAGCATTTTTATTGGTCAAAGTGTGTTTCTTTTATATTCTCTCCTCTAACCATAATTTCCGGATGACTATAGAAATTATAGTCATCTTGCCTTGTTATATATTTAAATGAATTCATTGGCAGTTTTATACTCCACAGCTTCAATATTTCTGAGCTTTTTTGTTGTTGTTTAATCTCTTAATTGCTTATATTTTATTAATAGATGCTTTTATAAAAATGATTGGAAGTAGAGTGATTATATAATTTATGACTAAATAGGAACAGTTTAGAGACTAAATGACAATGGTATAATAGAGACTGTTTTCAGCAAAACAAGACTTAAGATAACCCTAAAGCAAGAAGTGGTGTATTTCATAAGCTCTTCAGGCATTTAAGTAGTCCCAAATGGCTCCTTATATAAAGGACCATCTATTTTGGGGGAAAAATAATGTCTGTGACTAATGCCCAACAGCTCACTTCCTGTGGTTAATGGATGAGTTTTACAGAGTCCACCAATAATTTAGAATTTTATCCATAATTCTATATACATGAGTATTTTTCTGAGATGATCATAGCCATCAGAATTTTAAAGGGGCATATTGCCCAGAATTATCACTTACTAATATGTATTTCACATCAGCTTTTCAAAAAGCTACATCCTCTAATCATATCTCCTAACTCTCCTGTAAATAATATTGAACAACTATAATTTCACACTATTAGTACTTAGTATGTATTTTGGTATTAATATAAGAAATGACCAAATGCAGTGTGTTTCTAATCTCTTATAAAATTGGTAGTAGTGACTTAAACATTTTTTTAAATACGTTTTATTGATATTTTACAGAGAGGAAGGGAAAGAGATAGAGAGTTAGAAACGTCGATGAGAGAGAAACATCGAACAGTTGCCTCCTGCACACCCCCCACCAGGGATATGCCCGCAGCCAATGTACATGCCCTTGACTGGAATCGAACCTGGGACCTCTCAGTCTGCAGACCGACGCTCTACCGCTGATCCAAACTGGTTCGGCGTGACTTAAACATTTAAAAAATACTTTTTTTTTTTTTTTAAATTGTTTTTGTTAATCCTCACCCCAGGATATTTTTCCATTGATTTTTGGAGAGAGTAGAAGGGAGGGGGAGAGACAGAGAGACACATGGACTGATTGCTTTCTGCACACACCCCTACCAGGGCCAGGAACCAAGCCTGCAACCAAGGTAGATGCCCATGACTGGAGTCAAACCAGGACACTGAAAGCAGTGTGCAGGTCGATGCTCTATCCACTGTGCAAAACCGCCTAGGGCATGACTTCCATTTTAATTTTAGTTCCAATATCTCCTTTGGTAAGACTCATGCAATGATAGCTAATGTTGGAAATATTTTTTTCCCTTCTCACCAATTGCTATACTTCCTCTGTGCGCTCTATTTGCTATTGAGTTGTGTGGTTCAGCGGGTTCCTTTCAGCCTGAGTTATCAGGGAGGTCAGCGAGAGCTGGCTGACATAGGCATCCTGGCCCAGTCTTGTGGAACTATGACCATGCTTCTCCAGGAACACCTCATTTAAGGTGGTTCACCACCCCACCCTCTTTTCTCAGTCCTTATTCGTTCCCCCTTGCTTTAATGGTGGTCCTATCGCTGTTGGTTTTAAATTGTAAAAAATGAACGGATGAATGACACCAAGGAGGAGAGGAGTTGTTAAATGTTCACTTCCCTCTGCATTGCTCAGTCCCAGCCTGAAAGGTTGAACATGTGGGGCTCCTGACAGAGAAGAGACATTAACAAAAAGGAGGAAAAAAATTGTGCATAGAACTATGAAATGATAATTCCAAGAATGGCCAGCAAAATGATTGGAAACATATGAAAATGACTGGATTCAAGTTAAAAGAAATGCACACATGAAAGCTTTCCCTCAAGTGCTCAAGTGCCCCTGTCTGTGTCCAGCCTACACAGACCCTCCCAGGAGACTGCGGGAATAACCGCACGTGGCCCCCCTCCTCCCATGAAACAGTGCACCCCCGAAGAGCTCTGATGGGGATTCAGAGATCCACTTTTTAAAAAATCTTTTACCTCAGGGTTTTAAAAGCAGGGCCCCTCCCCTCCAACATCTGAAATGTTGACAGGAAAGCTGTGGATGGAATCTTTGGCTCTGCAGAAACTTCGGACTTATCTGCTTCCCCTTGGCCTTCCTGTGATTGCACTTTCCTGGAGCTGGCAGGCCCTGGCAAGGTCCCGTGTGCACAGGTCCTTGGGCAAACCTCCCGCAGCCCAGCCTTGCTCGGCTAGGCCCTGTCACATTGCCCAGGAGCCAAGAAAGGCCTCTGCCCCTCCCACCAGCCTTAGGGTCTCCTCTTCCTGTCTTCTCCACCACCACCACCCCAAATCCCCCCCCCCCGACACACACACACACCCGCTTCCATCCGCAAGCTGGACAAAGAGAGGGTGAAACTTGGCAGTTGGGGTACTGGCAGTAACCACAAGCTGGAGCTCGTTCCGTTTTCCCTGGAAATTTCAGGCTTTCTGTGAAATTCATGGACAGACGGAAGAGGGTCTCATATCTCCGTTCAGACCCACAGGGGTGCATTTTTCTCTCTGGCTGTGCCTGGGTTGCTTGCGCTTCCCCAGAGCATGGTTTCGGAGGGAGATGTCTAAAAACCTAAGACTATGGAACACGCTGCAGGTTCAACTGCAGTTCAACCACAAATGCAGAGCACGCGGCATGCTTTGGAAAACATAACATGGAACATCTCAGACTTTTTATGGTATTAATTTTCTCCCACATCCCTTTAAGTTATTTTGTGCGTGCCTTCTGGCCTCTGGGTCTGCCTCTTTTCTTCTAGTTTTTCCTTCTAAAAAGAAACCTCCTGACAATGTGACATGAATGCCTTCACTTATGACCCATGCCATTTATTTTGCTTGTACACTTGGTTAAATGCTGAATTTGGCTCATACTTCCCATAGGGAATTTTAACAAATCCATTATCCGCAAAGCAAAAATAATAACTTGTCCTTTTTAAGCCAAAAAGCCTGAATTTAATTAATGTTTCAAGTAAATAAATATGTAAAACACAGTAAGGGACTTTTGGATATTTCTAAAATTATTGCTTCTGCTTTATCCTTTCTCTTAAGTCTCGAATTCCACTAATATTTTTAATTCATATTTTAAATGTCAGATGCTACGTGGCTAATAACAAGGAAGAATTGATAACTGGTATTTAGTTACCATAATGCAATACAGAATAATAGAGTAAATTTTTTCTACCTCAAATTAATGTTCTTTTTTTAAAAAAAAAACACAAAAAACTTAGATCCTCACATGAGTAACTCCATGTTCCATTTTGCTTGGTCTAAATTAATTGTGGGTCTTTTCACCCATAATCTGTTGTTTCTGTTTGGCATCGTGAATGTGCTTTTTTCTTTTTTAATTTTCTTCTGTGTTTTCTGAACTGCAGGTGTAACCTCCAACAATCTTAGTGTAAAGCAGGCTAATTCTAACACACACACACACACACACACACACACACACACACACACACTTTACCATGTTTTATTTCCCCCGGAAGACCACACCACCAAATTAGTTTCTGCTTTCATGCCATCCAGTGCTACTTAAGAATATATTGGAAAAGGTCCTCTAATTCCACTAAAATTTCTTGCAACTCAACAGAACTGGGCCTTGTCCATTACTGGGTGAGGATTATTCCCTAATTAAATCACATTACACTCCTTGTAGTGCCTAATTCCAGTATTTTTCACTATTCAGTTTCCCAGATTTTGAATCTCTTTATTCTCTGAAGAATGCTCTGCCTCATCCTTAGAAAACTAAGTCCATCTTATGTGAGCTCCATGAGCGCCTCCCTTCTCTACAACAACCTTCCCCTAACTTCATCTATTTCCTCCCATCCCTCGGAGGCTGCCATTCCCCATCACACTTTTGATTACAACTCCTCCTGCCTCTTCTGAGGCCTTTTTAAAACTGATTATCTCTTTCCTCTTAGGTCTGCATTCTCTATTTCTGTCAAACACCCTCCTATCCTGAAAAACAACAACAATACAAGTCCTTCCTCAATGGTTCTTAACTCTCAGATTTCCTCTCTGCAAACTTTTTGGACGTATTATATATTCCTCTTCTCCTCGACCTGCTGTTTACCTCCTAAAAATTTAGTTTTTATTCTTATATCCATTGGAACTGAACTCTAGAAAGTCACTGATTGGCAATCTATTGGGAAGAAAATCTAGCTACCTTTTTCAACCACCCTTCCTCTCTGTAGTATTTGACAAAATAGCATTTGCCACCATCTTTCTGGAATCCAAAAGTGTTCCCAGAATTCTGAATGGAGTCTTTTGTCTCCATTCCCTGTTACTTGAACTGAAAACTTGAGCCTTTATGTCTTTCTCTTGCTCAATCTCCTTACTGTAGGTGTCTGCCCAAGAATTTTTCTCCAAACTCTATACACTCCTTTTCTGGAATTTTCATGGTATTAGATGTCTTTTCTGTGTGAACAGTGCTGGAGCTCGCTGGTCCTGAATTACAGGCCTCTATTTCCAGTTTAGGCTGGATTTGTTCACATGTAAATTCTATCACTATGTCAATTGCAATAGGTCCAGAACAGGTTCTATTTTTTTCTCCTTCCCCAACCTGCCTTTCTTGACTCCCCCCTTTCAGGAAGTCACACTACCGTCTTCCTTGTTAGCTAGGATAAAACATTGGTGTTCTCTTGGACCATGATTTCCTTATCCCCCAAGCCACGGGAGTTCAAGCTCTCAGCGATGTGCTGCTCTGATGGCCCACTTAGATACATTACAACCAGACTAACTTTAAGTGCAGTTATAGGTTATTTCCCTGCTTAACAGTTTCCTGTCATTTTGGTTTTCTTGAATAATTGTTACCTGCTTTCATCTCTCAGGTTTAATTCCCCATATATTTATACATGCTGCCCACCTCTAGATTCTTTAACATAAGAGTTATTTTGGATAATTATTTTAAGTATTAATTAAAATGATTATTTTTTAATAAGTATTTTAAAACACTGATAATCACAATATGTAAGTTATACCTTGATCTGGTTACGCTTAAGATCTCATGGATCCTAATTTCTGTGTGTGTGTGCATGGCACATGCTTTATAATTTTGAATGAATTGTAAGATTCTGAGGTAAATTATACTTATGCCCAGAAATGAGTATCCTTCTTCGGTCAGGCTGTGAGTGTAAGTGGTTGTCAATGTAGTCTGTAATTTAGCAGGGCTTGGACCTTGTCTTGGCTTTAGTTATGTTCTATGCACTACAGCCTTTAAACTCCCGCTGAGAGCTTGAACTCCCGTGGCTTGGGGGATAAGGAAATCATGGTCCAAGAGGTAGACTGCCTCTGTCTTGTACTCAGTGTAAGGCCTGGAGCCAAAGGGCTTCTCCCCGTCCTCCTGCTGCACTCTTAGACCCTGGTGGACCCTGCATGCCTGCAACAGAAAGGGAGTCCTCTTATTGTCACCCCATCTCTCAGCAGTAAACTAGTCTTACCTGCTACTCAGTACAGGCCTACTTCTCTAGCTCTACCCTCAGATTTAGGCAGGCCCTGAGTTCTAGTCTTAGTGATGGTTTCTTTCAATGCTCCTGCCTTTCTCCAGCATTAGCTGGTCACCTCCTGTTACTGGGTGTAAGACCTCCTGGGTAGGGGAGAGGGATTCTGGTCATCTGTCCTGCCCCTTTATGAAGCAGACAACTGCTGTCCATGCTCACGTAAAGTTGGAGTGAGGGAAGTTTTCTCTTGGTTCTGCTAACCCACCATCAAACTTAGGCAATTCCTTTAGTTCATTGATTTATCTTGCAACTAAAAGTCTCCATGGCCTCAAAAATTATGATTCAGTATGTTTTCTGGTTTGTTTGAAAGCAATGTTTCTTATTTTATTTTTTTATTGCTTAAAGTATTACAAATAGTAGTACCGTACATGTCTCCTTTCCCTCCATTGATCTCCCCCGCCTGCCTCCTCTACTCCCCAGCACATGCCCTAACACCCTCCCCCGCCAATGTCTGTGTCCATTGGTTATCCTTATTCTTGTAACTTCCAATAGAAACAGAAGACCCCTAGTGCATTTTACCTTCACTTTTCCTTAGATTTCATTCTCTTAGAAACAAATGCTAAGAAAAGGATTTGAGTTCAAGTACTTCGGGAGGTAATCTCAGGAAACCCTAGTAAAGTAGTGGGAAGAGAGACAGGGAAGAGAAGAAAGCCTAGATAGTGTGTTAATAAACAATGGAGATGCAATCCCAGTGGGGGCTTCTGGAAGACTGTCTGGAATTAGCCTGAGGGAGGAGACTGGGTATACATCCACTAACTTCCACCTGTAACTGAGATGCTATTCTGCCTGTGGGTGGAGCCTACTCCAGGTCAAAAATGGCAGAGAATCCCAGGAAGTTGTAGTACCAAGCTGTTTACAGGAGAGAATGTGGGCAGCATAACACTGTTATAAACTCGCCAATGACACATTCTTTCTCATATATATTGGTGTACTAGGATCTGATGTTTTTGAGAGGATGATTCATACCTAATTTATCATTGTATTCTCCCATCATGGATAATAGTCAGAAGACAATCAACATTTATTAAATGGGAAAAAATATTTTATCAAGTACCAATATGTAGAATCTTAGCTCATCTTTATTTTCTATCCTCCTCCCAAACCCACAACCTCACCTGACCCCAATCACTCAGATAACATAACTTGGTTCTCTTAATTTCCAAGAAGGTAAACTTGACAGACTCATTGAAATTTTTAAAAAACATTGATTTTCTAGCTAATTTGAGTGTATAACAAATATAATTTCCATACTTTATAATTTTAAAAATATAATTTCCTAAATGTTATCTGATAGACATTTTCTATTATTTGTAGCCAGCAATGATTAGGCGTCCACCAACAATCATTTGCTACATTTGTGGTCGTGAATATGGAACAAAATCGATTGCCATCCACGAGCCACAATGTCTGAAAAAATGGCATAATGAAAACAACTTGCTGCCTAAAGAGTTAAGGAGACCAGAACCTAAGAAACCTGAAATCAGGGCCATTAGTGGTAAGTTTTTGGGTGAAAAGACTTGGGTACATAAGGGGAGCCTTTTCTCTCTAAACCTGTAAGAGTAGAGATATTTTTTTCTCTCTTGTTCACACAACTAAAATCAGCAATATTTACTGCCTTGGCTACAGTTGAATAGGAAAAATACTTCTGGAATGCCTGCCCAAAGTGTTGCCCACAGATGCTGAGACATAAAGATGCAATGTCTTGGCAAAACTGCACAAGGAGAGAGACCCACTGGAATTACAGCTTTCTCAAAAGTTGCTTTTATATGTTATCAAACATAATATTTAAAAACAATGAAGCTTAAAAAAATATGTTTGGGGCCATCTGGTGACATGTTTGCATCTTAGAGTTTGCATCTTAGAGTTAGTAGAAAAGGAGTACCAAACTCAAGTGCTTACAGGGTCCACTAATCAGGTTCCAAAATGGGATAAGTTGGTCCAGGTGTGAAAAGATGGGAGCTGGAAAGCACTAGCTTCCTCTAAAGTAGACAAGTAGACAGCTGCTGCCCAGTTTCAGCTGGTGCTATCAGTAAGAAATTTAGCACAGTAGGGTCATGCCTTTCAAAAGTACAAAAGAAATGGGAGATCTAGACACCTGTATGAAATGTTCACATCTTTAAATTTTTACCATTAGTACTTTGTTAAGCAGTGCACAAGCCAAGTGAAACTGGAGCTCCATACACCACCATGTGTGGCCTTGCTTCAGAGCCTTATGCACATTCTGTTAGGGTGTGAGAATAAAGCAGTTCAGAGAGTATTTTTGCCATATAAGCTCTGACTTTCTCATTTCTACCATTGTCATAGTCTCAGTTGATCCTCTAATTCCCCTCAAAAGAGTATCATTCTTGGTTTTAAGAGGAGTGTTATGCAGTTCCTTCATTCTCCTATGTAGCCATAGATTTCCAGAGCTGGAAGGTACCTTTGGAGGTTATTTGGTATTATTTAGTCCAAAGCACTCGGATTAGAGATGTGACCTAAAAGAGGTTTTAACGACCCACAGAATGTAATCTAGATTATCATAATAAAGTTCTAGATGCTTCTAGAATTCAACTTTTCACAGTTCTTGTTAGAGAAGGACTCTGAGTAGAGAGGGGGGAAAAAACTCAAGTGAAAATTAGAGCATTTACGTACAAAAAGATTGTTTGCCTCATTGAAGCTCTCTCCCAGCAATTCTCATTGGATATCAAAATGTGTTTTGTTCACTTCCAATCTTTATCACTTTCTCTGCTTTGAACATAATTATCACAAGTCTAAAAGAGGTGCAAGAAATGACCATTTTGAAAGCCCTGTTGGGTTCACTCATCTATTATTGTTGGAAAAATTAGACCCTTCAGCCACACCCCCTGTGATTTTCCTGTTGACCTTGGGTTATTTTTACTTCTGAAGGGGTCTTTCCTTTCTAGGCCAAGAGAATTACCATGACCACTTCCATCCCATAGAGTTACTGTAGCCAGAGAGTTCAAATAGCCCTTTCTACAGATCCAAAGTCAGAGCCCGAGGCAAACACCGTGAGACACATGATGAATCATCTGACAATGAATACTCATGGAATTTTTAGTCAATTTTACACAGTATGAGTAAGAAGAAAGTCAGTGCCATTATTTTTGGAATTACAGCTTTTCAAAGCACCGTTTTCAAAGCACTGAGAAACACTTTCATAACCTATGTAGAAATTGACACTTGCTTTATCCAAAGGAGAAACACTAGATTTGCTGGATTTTAATTAATTTTCCATGAAGAAAAGAAACCAATAATTGAAGTAGGCATGTTAAGGAATCTGAAGTTCGCTACAGAGACAGAAATCATCTGAGAATTGCCTGGGTTTTAATGAGGAAATATATGCTATGAAAATGAGAAAAACTAGGTTATATATTTTTGAGGGCCTGGATACACTTTGGAGACTTATTTTGGGAGATTCTAAGACATACTCAATTTAATGTATTAAAGTAGTTCTATTTAAATAAGGTTCATTAAAGCTAAGTCCCATACTGTTTCTCTAAAATAAAGCCATATGCCTTTTTCCTATGCTCTGCCAATGAAGATTGTACATCTTTCAGCTGTCTTTTTTGTTTTCCTAAGGGCACTTTTTTTCCATCAGATTAACTATTCTGTTTGCATTCTTCACTTTAATTACTTAAAGAATCTCTGAGTTTATGGCCTTAAAGAGATGATAAATTTTTTATGATATAATTTATCTTAAATTCACTCGTGACTGTCAGTGTTGGCCTCTAAAAACATTCCACTGAAGAATTACGGAAGAGGAAAATACAAATACATGTTCTCTTTCCTTTGTAAGTTTATATTTAGAGTCAACTAAAAGAAAGCCAAGAGTTATATTTGCAGCATAATAATGTGTAAGCAAAGATGTTAATAATTAGTACCGAATGCATATGGTAACACACAAAACAATATCTTTCCTTTTCTAAAATCCAGGGAGCAAAAAGCCTCTGGTTCATAGCAAACTTTCCTCAACCCTTGAGTGAACAGCACTTTTTTTGGGGGGGGGGAGAGGGGGGCAAAGTAATATGTTTAAAAGCCTCCGTCAACAGGTATTTCCTGAAAGTATTTTCCATAAAAAGTAGAATATGGTTCTCCACAATGAAAACGGATCCATTTTACCATTTTCTTTTCCTTTTCTTTCTTTCTTTTCTCTTTCTTTCTTTCTTTCTTTCTTTCTTTCTTTCTTTCTTTCTTTCTTTCTTTCTTTCTTTCTTTCTTTCTTTCTTTCTTTCTTTCTTTCTTTTCTTTAACTTCCCAGCCAAAGGTTTCTATGATCTCGATTCCTTAAACGAAGCTGCTTGGAGAAGTGCCCAGAGCCAGTTGGTTCCCTGCAATATCTGTGGGCGTACCTTCCTGCCAGACAGACTGATTGTTCACCAGCGATCCTGTAGACCAAAAGTCACCAAGTAAAGACCTTTCTCCTCTGTGCAAGTGTTACAGGAATGAATCCTTTTGAAAGAGATCTGGGTGCGGTGAGGAGGAGGAGGAGGAGGAGGAGGAGGAGGAGGAGGAGAAGCTGGCGGGGAGAGGAGCGATGGGAGTTGGAGTGAATCAAAGTCCTCGCACAGGAAGCCCACGGCTTCGGTGGCACGCGTGTAGCCACGGCGCGGTGGGCACAGGCTTGCGCATGTCACACTTGTGTCAGGCAGAATCACAGGTGGGCTGCCCTTCCTCAGACCTGCCACTTTTGTCTCAAGGAAATGTCAGAGCCAACCGTTGCCATCTTCCCCCCAACCCTGTTCCCCTGAGTGAGAGTTTGAACCTCGCAATCAGGACTATATTATTCAGTGAACAGAGGCTTTGGGTGGCGATTTCAGGCAGCTCCGTAGTCCCAAGAAAAACTGGACTCCTTCCCGACCCTGGGCTAACTGCAATAACACGCCACTCCCCGCTCCCTTGGATCCAGGGGGATCCAGGGGAAGTGTTTTTCATGGAGCTGTTGATTTGGAATCTCCTTTTCTCTAGAAGATCATTCAACAAGGAGAGACATTCAGAAAAGGGCCTAGCACTTCTTATACTGGAACCGTATCTAACGCATATTCTCTTACTAAAAGTGAGAAAGGCAACAGGGAAATTTTCAGAACCAGTGCCAGCCTCAGATGTCAGGAGATTGCTCAAGTGCGATTCATCAAGTGGGTGGAGGCCCCTTCCTTCTATAGGAGAGGTCCGGCGAGAGTTCTCAGGCCCTCACGGGGGCTTAGAGGTGTTTCATTGTTGAGGCCCAAACGCCTGCCAGGAAGTGCTGTGCCTCCCCACCCAGCTCCATGCACGGCGAGTGGGCTGTGAGACTGCTCTGTGTTTTCGGGTCTTTGAATGTGCATTCACAGAGGCAGGGCTGTCCGGGGAGGAGGCCAGGGCCAGGCCGCTGCTCTGCCCAGGAAATTCTGCTCCCCCGGGCAGCACCGCTTCGTCTGCACTCCCGGCAGCTTTGCTTGAGATCTTTGTTCATTTTGTGGCTGGATTTCAGGGCCATTCTGCATTTGCTGGGCCATTGCTGCAAGCTTGCATTCATGACCGCACATAGCACAGCTAGCCCCAGACCGTACAAGCGATGTCCAACCTGCTGTTTTGGTCATATAGCTGCATTACAAAAGCTTAGGTTAAGAGATGGCGCTGATCATGCATGGGTGTTTTGTTTTCCTTTTTCGCCTGTTCCAAAAGAAGCAATAGATATATATTTTTTTAAAAAGTCTTTAGACAGCCTCCAATTACATCATCTTGTGAAAGACATTTAACGTCTCACGGAGGATGGCTTAGTCTTGCTAACAAAAGCGACATTTAGTGCATAGTCCTTGTACCGTGGGTTAGTGCTTCCTATGCATCAGATTACGTACATCTCACATCAGCCCTACGTGCAGGTATCGTTATCCTTCGTTTACACAGGAGGAAAGTGATACTCAGACGAAACAGTCTTCCCAGGTCACACTGAGCTTGAGTTCGGGGATGGAGCAGGAAAGCACACTCAGAACTGTTGGAATTCCAAAGCCATAAGCTCACCCATTCCCACTTATGGGCTCGATACCATCATCAATTATACTAACTAGGCTCACACAAATGAGCTGACAAAGGTGAGACGTTTTGTACAATGTTTGGTAACTCAGGCAAATGGGAATGTTAGCATAGCTACAGTGGGCCTGCGGGTCTGGCTCTATCCTGAGCTGAGGTAAAGACAAACATTTGAACAGTGTGGTGTTTCAAAAGACACTTCTGCGCTCTGCTAACGTTCAAAGTCAAGGAGCAGGGGAAGAAAGGAGCACGTCTGGCCTCCGCTTGGAAATGAGTTGCCACTCGGGGTTTTATAAAGAGACTCTGGGGCACTTTGCTTTCACAGCATGACCGAAAATAAATAAATAAGAGGAAACAGCTTCGTCTGGAGGAATGATCAAGCCTGTGAGTTCTTGAAGTGGTGGGGAAGGATGAGCTCTTGTAGGAACTGTGGCGTGCATGGAACCCGTGAGCCAGCGTGAGGGCCACCCCACCCGCCAGCAAATGTTCCTCGGAGTTAAATTTAGAGCAAGCTCCCAAGTCCTACCCAGGCCGACCCTGCTGAGCGTCCGAGACCAGGTACATTCAGGTGGGGTGGCCCTAGCTGTGTGCTTTGGAAGCAGTGAAGACAGGAGGAAGGAGGCTGGTGTCTTGGGGAGATGGGGGTGAGGGGGGAGGTTCCAGCCACAGGGAGCTTATGGGCAGCCCAGTGAGGTTGATGCTGTGTTTAGCATAAGAATGACATGGAGTCTCTGTCCTGGATTGTTCTAATTCCAGGGGCTATGCTGGCCGATGCCCCCTGAGGGAGACAGTGGTTCCCAGTTGGCCTGGACGTGCCAGCGGACAGCACCACAGACAGGCCCCATCGGAGTCTCTGCTCGTGGGGCTCCGGCACCCACAGGCGCTTCTGTTTGCACACGTACTGCCTTTCCTGGAAGCCAAAATAATAATAATAATAATAATAATAATAATAATAGTAATACAAGATCAGTAAATCTAGAGCAAGCTCAGTTATGGGGACATCAATCTAAGAGTTCCCGCCATTATCAAGGCGAGTCATCAAAGTCCAGCTAATAGATCAGAGCTCACCTGCTCTCTGCCAACTGCCCTCCCCACAGTCAGCTCACACCTGTGCAGAGCTGTGTACTCTCAAAAGGAAATAATTTTGTTAACAATGGTTGGCACCTCCAGGAGCCATGACTTTGAACCTTTTGATGGTTCCCATAGATCCTCTCCTAAAGGATGAAGAGCAGGTATTAGCATCTAGTAACTAGATGGAAGTATTGGAGTTCTTGCCCTTACCCAGGCAGTTACTGATCTGGGCCGTAATGTTATTCCAGGCACCAAACACCTCTTCCCTCGCTGCTCTGTTGACTGGCACTGCACAATCTTGAATTCCCCTCTAGCTGAGGTTATGGGAAGAATTTCAGGACTTTTTGATGCTCGTTTTGCACACTGACTTCATTCACATCAAAGAAGAAGGCCTGTCCTATCAGAAGGGACCACTGGGAACAGGACAAGCATGCCCTGGGAATGGGAGCGAAAAGAAAGAATCCGCTGTGAGCAGCGGGGAAATCTGTTACGAGCTCCCTACGGGCGGTCTTATCAAGCAGCCTTGGAAGTGTTTCCAAATGGGGTCCCAGTGTTTCCCAGAATGGCTCCCAGACGACACTGCCTCAGTCTGGGGAACACCGGCCCGAGTCCTTCGTGGAGAAAAGAAGCTGCTACTGTCAAGCAGAGCCTTCTGTGAGTGGGAGGAAACCGAGGGCAGATGTGCCAAGTCCTGTACCCCTCGGTCCTTCTGTGCTTGTCTGCTTCTGACATTAGGAGCATTTTTTTTCCCTTTGCACCCTTGTCTAAACCGACGACTCATCTGACTTTAATCCGGTGTCAGATTAAAGGGCAGGAAGTTTGGTCCTTTCCTTTCCCAATTCTGAGGGGTCCATTCCCTCCTCTGGCGAAGGTCCATCTTCTTTTACCATTGACTACTTTGCTACTGACTCACTTTCTGGCCCACAGGAACTGCTGTGCCTGTTTCTGCCCTGCCCACTCTGTGTGCACTATGACCAGAAATGAAGAGGGGAAATTTTTCCCCCTGCATTTGGAAGAAATAGTACAATTGAAAAGCAGTCAAGTTTCTAGTGGGGGCCAAATTGGGTGCTGTAGGAAGAACGTACACCAGGAAAAACATTAAGTCATCACAGGATGGTACATCTTTATGCTTAGCTCTTTTTAAAAAATATATTTTTTAAATTTCAGAGAGGAAGGGAGAGGGAAAGAGAGAGAGAGAAACCTTAGTGATGAGAGAGAATCATTGATTGGCTGCCTCCTGCACGTCCCCTACTGGGGATCTAGCCCGCAACCTAGGCACCTGCTCTTGACCAGAATCAAACCCAGGACTTTTCAGTCCACAGGCTAATACTCTGTCCACTGAGCCAAACTAGCTAGGGCTATGCTTAGCTCTTTTAATATTTTGTTTTAAAAATGTTCAAATAGACATACTCAGCGGGAAAAGTCTTATGTTCTCTACACCCAGGCAAACTTAGTTTTTGACATTTCCTTAGGATTGGATTTGAATGGGTTACGTTTCAAATACTACTCTTATACAGAGGAAGATGGAGGTGCCAGGGACAGGTGCTGACTGTCCTCATCATGCCATTCAGTTCTACTGCTAGAAACAAGACATAAAGCCAGCATGCACTTACATCAGGGTGGTAAAGAAGCCTGACCTGGATCGCGAGGGCTGGGTCTCCTCATTGGTTCACACTGGCCGCCCTACAGGCTAAGCTTTTTCAGATGATTCATCGTTGAGAGTGTGTTAGGCAAAAAAGAATGGCCCCCAAGGATGTAGATGCCCTAGTCTCCAGAACTTGTGACACTGTTGGCTTGCATGGTAAAGAGACTCTGCAGATGTGGTTAAGGTGATGGGCCTTGTAATGGGAAGAGAATCTGGGATTAACTGGATGGGCCCCATGTAATGAGACCTTACAAGAAGAATAAGAAAAAAAAAAATAGAGGTGAGAGAGATGGCAGCATAAAAAGGGTTCAAAACCTTGTTGTTGGTCCTGAAATGTAGGGAACGAAGTGCAAGGACCCGAGAGAAGCCTCCAGGAGGTACCGGCAGCCTCAGCAGATCACCAGCAAGGAGACTGGAACCTCAGTCCTACAACCACAAGGAACTGCATTCTGCCAACAAGCCCAATGAGTAAGGAGACAGATTCTCCCCCGGAGCCTGCGGGAAGAAACGCCGCCCTGCCAACAACTTGTTTTTATAGGATGAATCCAGGGTTGAACTTCCGACCTTCAGAACAGTGACTAAGTAAATGTTTGGTGTTTAAGTTACTAAGTTTGTAGTAACTTGTTATGGCAGCCACAGACAACTAATAGAAGAAGCATGTCTGTGGTGTAGGGTAGGACCAATAAAATTTTCTATTGATCATGGAAGTAGAGCCCTCAACTCCGCGAGGGACACTGGCCACCTCCACTGCTGGCGTTAGTGAGGGGGCGCCATAGCCAACATGCAATAGGGGCCGTGGGCCCAAGACTTGCTGCCCCTGAAAACATAGCGATCGCCCAACATGTACCAATGCGGATGCAGATATTTAATGTTATGTTTAATTGTTGTAATGTTAATGTTCTGTTAATAGTTTTAACCTTAAAATGGATTCTGTGATGTGTACCTACTTGTTTTAAAAGTAATGGGCAAGTGCAGTTGAATTATTTGATGACTGACTTTTGGTGCCAGTGACTCCATGGCCTTGCCCTGCCCATCTGTCTGTCCTTTTCATGAGCTATGGAAGGAAAATAGGGACCTAGGCTAAAATAGGAGGTCATTAGAGGAATCACTCAGCAAGGTATTGACTGAAAATAGTCAAAATACCCAAATTCTGAAAGTGCAGATACGGTGTGAGCAAATCCCAACGTCATGATTTTCACCAGGGCTTTCCCGAGGGGCCACATGCACATCTACAAAGTATGCTGGACCATCAAAATGACTTGCTTAAAGCGTAGAGAAAGGCTGGGCCAAAGCACCCGATCCGAGGACCAGCATTCAGCAAATTACCAGGAAAAGTTTGCTTTCAATGTCTTCGTCTCCCCTCTTTGAATCGTCTGCCCTTCCCCTTCGCCCTCCCCCTTCAACTCGCCAAGGTTTCCCCAGGGCCCCACCTTCCACCGACTACTACCCAGGCCTCTGCTTCTTTTGGAAGCAGATATTTCCATCCTCCAGATATTTCTCCATCTCTCCCAACCTGCCCTTCGACATTTCACTGCCTGGCTCTCTCTCTCTGCTCTTCATTAGGTATTTCATGAGAGATAAATCTAAGAAAGTCATCTACATTAAGGGGGGGTTTACGGACGACAGTGGTTTAATCTTTTCAGATGACACAGTTGTTTTAAAAGAAGTTTCTTAGAAGTGGTATGTCTTTATCCAAAATAATGAAACCCACATGGTGAAATGGAAGTCAAGGAGGCATGGGGAGTGGACCTCTTCTGGACCCTTGGTGTCCTTTTCATCACAACACACAGACCTCTGCTAGCTCCATGCCCGAGCCAGGGCATCTCTAATAGCACATCCACCTTGTATTAAGGTGGGCCAGCTGCTATAACAAACAGACCTAGACAGTATAATGGCTTAAATAATCGGGACACTTATCTAAAAAGAGCCCGGAGCAAGTAAACAGTTTAAGGATCTATAATTCCATGAAATCTTGCAGGGCCCTAAGCGGCTTCTCTGCCATTTTCAACATGTGACACTCAAAAGTTGCCCCGGGAGCTCGCTTCCTTGCAGCCCAGCCACAGAGAGAAAATCAAATCGCCTGTAGTCACACAGTCTGCAGATTTGTATGGGCCAGACCTGGAAGAAATGCTCACCATTCCACTCACACTCGCTGGCTACATCTCAGCCACGTGGCGTTCCTAAGCGCACAGGGGGCTGACATGGTGCTGTCACTGCAGCAGCAGGAGGCAGCGGTGAGTGGGATTTGGAGGAACGATAGCAGTCTTGCCGTGCACCTCACAGGTGGATCTGTCCCTGGCTTTCTGTTAGGGGGCTACTTTCCCTCTTGAAGGACATGGACAATATTTGGACACAAACCCAGGAGGACAGGACACTATTTTTATCGTCAAGGCAGACAAGATGGATTAAGAAAAAAAAAAAGTAAAGCTAAAATATTGCAGCCATTTTTCATATGTCAGGAATAGCAGTATCAACTTTTGAAAGAGATTTTTTGTTAACTGTTTGAGGAAACACTTCTAAAAGGCATTTTAAATATGCAACGTTAGGTCCTGGGTTTAGTCTCCTGAAGGTTTAGTTGCAACAAAGAGGAGAGAGAGAATTTTGCAAAATAATGTGAATGGCTCCCTTTATAGCATAAGTTTTGAATGTTCCTTTCCTGCATTCTAATTCTGTGCATTATTGTCAAGCCTTCACTCGTTAGCTGTGCGGGGGTGTGGGGTGGAGTTGTGAAGTGCGAGGGGAGTCCATGTCTCCACATGGAAAAACAGAAAAAGCACTTGGAACTGCATGGACCACACCACGCTGCAGTTAGGAGCAACGGATAGCCAGCAACAGCCAACGCAGGTGCGTACTCTCCGGTCATCCACAGAATCATCTCAGTGGAGGACTGGGATTTCTGACAGGATCTAATGGGGGTTTAGATCTTGGTTATTTGGCTGGAAAAGAGGTCTGCAGCCCCAGAGGGCCAGAGAACCTGGGTCTCTGGTTAAGCATGCTCCCATTAAACATCAGTGACCAGCCCGAGACTGTGTGTAACTGTGACAAGCCATGCTGGAGAGCCCTGACGCCTGCAGCCAGAGCAGATGAGAGGACTGACGCTGTCAGGAGGGCCTTCTGGCAGAGGGAGGTTGGAGCCGGCCCTGGCAGGATGAACCGGCAGAGGCAGACGGGGCACGAAAGGGCACCCCAGGCCGAAGGCCACGGGGATTGTGCTCTACCCCAAGGATTGCCGATGGTATGTTTTGTTTCCACTCTCATTGGCTTGTTTTTCTCTATTACTCCCTGGGGTTTGTCCACAGGATTTCCTGATACTTTGATAAAGCATGTTCCTTGGCCTGACTTGGCACATTTCCTAGACCACAGCTTCCTAGCCAGTGTGCCCGGTATTGGTGTGCTAACACATTCATCCCCTCGGCCCTCCAGTTCCGTCTGCCAGGGCCTGAGGGGGCGGCCTCTGGCTGCCAGCAGCCCCGCTGGCTAACGCTAGCGTGCGGTACCAATGTCTAGATGTATTTTTTCGAGATGTGCTGTAAAGTGAAACATAGTGGAGAGTTCTACGTTCTTTTTATTTTTTATTTTTTTTATTTTATTGATTTAACACAGAGAGGAATTGAGAGGGATAGAGAGCTAGAAACATCGATGAGAGAGAAACATCAATCAGCTGCCTCCTGCACACCCCCCCCCCCCCCGCACTGGGGATGTGCCCGCAACCAAGGTACATGCCCTTGACTGGAATCGAACCCGGACCTTTCAGTCCGCAGGCCGAAGCTCTATCCGCTGAGCCAAACCGGTTTCGGCAAGTTCTACGTTCTTTACAAGTGGCATTGGTTGAGGAAGGGGAGATGAATACGAGACTTTAGACTGTTGGATCCGCTTCTAAAAAAAAAAAGTTATCAAAGTTCACGTTGTAGTTACTTGCTCTGCCTAAAATTGCATTTTTTCCTCTCTCTGTGACATGCTTGCTGCCTGACTCCTATTATCAATGTGCTGTGTTCCAGAGAGGTTAAGAACCCAGATCCAGAAGGTGGTAAAGCCATTCCATATACCTTTTGGCCCTGAGAGCCAGAGGGGAAACCTGTGTACCGCTGGGCTATCAGGCAAGGCCCCGTCCGTGTTCCAAAGCGGGTGCGTTGTGTGCGGTTTCCGGGAGAGCGGCGTGGACAGCAAGTCAGAGGACCGGCCGGGCTGGTGCATGCAGGATTCGTGTGCTAGGAAGGTGAGGGGCGGGCACAGTGAAGCGATCAGAACAGTCCTGGCTTCATCCTTCCAAGCCTTCGGCTGTGCCAAAGCAAATGGGACAAGTCCAGTGACTTGTCTGCTTTTGTTCGGGAGGGCCCTGGATAAGAGACCCTCTGCAGGAAAAATGTGGGGAGTGAACCTAAAGGCGAGGAGGGTTATATGTCTGCTCTTGTAATTTTTTCCCCCACACTGGCCTTTTCCTAATTCTCACTTTCTCACAATCTTTGTCTCTGTCCCCAATTTCATTTCTCTGCTCAGGCAGGCTCATTCCACACAGCTCTCGCAGTTAGCACGCTCTCGCCAGGAGAGGGCAGTGTTCGGAAGCAACGAGGCCAGAAATTCCCGCAGGGCAGGCAGGCACAGGCCTCCCCAGGCCGGAGACCGGCTTGTCATTTTTTGTTTACTTTGGTAACAAACTAAAAAAGGGGCACGGATATACTCCTGAAGTCTTATCACGTGACTTCATCTGCCCCTCCTCTCAGCTTTTTTTTAAGGGACAATCATAAATATTTAGGGTACAGATATCAACTTGGCTTCATAAACAGGTCATCCTTTGGCCAGGTTTTTTTGTTGTTGTTGTTTGTTTGTTTGTCTGTAGTTTTTTTTTTTTTTATGAAGATAGAATGCAAATATCTAGATATTGTGAGTGATTCAGGCAAAACGGATGCTTTGCTTGAAGTATGGCTGCTCTTCCCCGGCCGGCTGGCTGGGTCAGTTGGAGGGTTGATTCCAGGTACTGGCACATATGGTAGATAACCAAGCGATCTCTCTCTCTCTCTCTCTCTCTCTCCCTCCCTCCCTCTCCTTCTCTTTAAACATATCCTTGGTTGAGGATTAAAAAGAACAACACACAGCCGAAACTGGTTTGGCTCAGTGGTAGAACGTTGGTCTGCGGACTGAAAGGTCCCAGGTTCGATTCCGGTCAAGGGCATGTACCTTGGTTGCAGGCACATCCCTGGTAGGGGGTGTGCAAGAGGCAGCTGGTTGATGTTTCTCTCTCATCGACATTTCTAACTCTCTATCCCTCCCTCTTCTTCTCTGTAAAAAATCAATAAAATATATATATTTTTAAAAAAGAACAACTCACTTATCGCTGCTCTTACTATTACTATGCAGTTGTCAAGTTACATTTGATTGTTACCCAGTTTTGTTTGTTTGTTTGCTTTCAAAATGATTGCACAGATCATTTATTAACTTTCTCAGCAATTATTTCCTGAGCACTTATAGGGTGACCAAGGGGGAGTTTCAGAGATGACCGCAATAAAAAGAGATACTGGGGTACAAATGGATGACTTGAGCTTGAAAGAAACTGGATTTTTGAAAAAGACACAGAATTTCTAAGAAGGGAAAGCAATGGGAAACAGAGAGGCCCCATCCCCAGGCCGTGTGAGATGCGGGATAAGGGAATGTGACAATGTCCTTGGGGACAGCTAAGGTTTATTTAGAGTAAGAAGAATTCCTTTGACCGTGAAATGAGGATACAGGGTATTCTGCTGACAACAAACTGTGAGGCAATGAAAAGGGGGGAAGCGCAGGGAACTGAGCAACCTTATGAGGATACAATGTGTGCTCAGCCCTTCACTTAGAAGGGCCCCGTGCTTGGTTACTGTAACCATTCAGAAATTCTTACTAATTTCTAAAATATATTTTTATTGATTTCAGAGAGGAATGGGGAAGGAAAGGGGGAGGGAGAGAGGAAAGGAGGGAGGGAGAGAGAGAGAGAGGGAGAGAGAGAGAGAGAGAGAGATCAATGATGAGAATCATTCATGGGCTGCCTCCCTTCTGCATGCCCCCTACTGGGTATCGAGCCTGCAACCATGGCATGTGCCCTGACTGGGAATTGAACCTTTACCTCCTGGTTCATAGGTCAATCCTCAACCACTGAGCCATGCCAGCTATTTATCTTATTATTTTTTTTTAACAAGGGCTCCACGTTTTCATTTTACAATTGTTGCTGTGAATTCTGTAGCTGGAGGCCAGGGACATGTGGAATGGGGGTAACGTCAGACGAGGGAGTTACAGATGTGTCTGTGGTAAGAATCTCCATGAGGCTCTGGGAGGCTTGAACTTCTGGTGGGGTTTCAACAGGGATGTAGTCCCCAAGGAGACTAAAGTACTGATGGTCTCTTAGGGAACGCTGGCTCCCCATTCTAATTAAGTGGGGCGGGGGCTAGAGAGAGGCAGTACTCCAGGGACACTTATTGGTCTGTGGGTCAGGCAAGGTGGCTCTGGCCAAAATGTGGGGCCTCACTTAGGTTTAGGGATACTTGGTGCTCAGTGCTTTCCTTTCTACACTGCATTATAAAGTGTTGTGTAGGATTAAAGGGAGCGTCGGGGCCTCCCTTAAGTCCCACTATAGGCAGTGCTGTATCTGAAAGAGCAATGTCTTATCAGGAGCCATACATCTGTATGTATGTGGTAAAATATGTTAGACTTTTTCTTTGTGCTTTCTGAGTATGATGTCCAGCTGAAAAAGCTTTCTTCCTCAGCAAAACTATAAGTTGGTCCCTTAAATTCCCTCTAACAATTTTTGTTTTTTATATGCAGGCTTCAATTCATCTGAGATTTTATTATTATCTGGTGCATGGTAGAGATCTAACATTTTTGTTCAATGAAGTTCTCCAGCACTGTTAATTAGTTTATCCTACATAAAAATGGTGCCATTGTTAATGTTCCATGCCATCCTATTGATCTAATTTCCTATCTTTGCAACAGTACCACACTGTTACAAGTTTATCTTTAGAATATATTTTAATATTGCACAGCACAGGCCTGCTTCTTTTTCAAACATTTTTGGGTTGTTTTTATTTATTCTTCTAGATAAATTGTAGAATGAAGTGTGTCAAATAACATAATTCTGTTAAGATATTTATTTGCATTGAATCAAATTGCTAAACTCCTTTAGGAAAAATCAACATTTTTACAATATGGGTTCCATTCAGGAGGAACACGATAACAGTCTGTTTGCTTATTGGTTGAACCTTTCCCTGGGATGCGTTTTCAGATAACTCTGAGGGGCAGTGAACACATATGAATTAAGAGTTTGAGGACAGTAAAAACTTCACACAAATGTTTGAACTACTAGGAGCCCTCATTCATTTCTTAAAACGACGTTGTTAAATTGAATTGTTTATTATTGTAAGTGCTCTAGAAAATATTTGCAAATTTTTCCTCAGACCCTGAAGATGTCCACATCAATACGGTAGTTCCTCTGTAATCTGATAGTTAAAAGGCAAAGCTATATGGAATTAAATGCCAGCCACCATTGCAAATCAGTACCCTGTTGGGAAAGCACCTTTCATAGTTCCCTCTGCTTTTCAGGAAATCCAAACCCTTCAGCAATGCCCATCTTGTACAACGAGGGCATGCAGGAAGAAGAAAACCATTTCTATTCAGCCAAATCACTTATTACACCGTCCAAGGCTAATCAAGGCATGCGATTAATAATAGTCCCTTAAAATTGCATCCTGGGAAGTGTTTTCACTTAGATTTAATGAAAAACACTTGGAAGCAATTGAGGGCTGTGGAGAAGGGGTTACTTATGATCCTTGTTTACGAATTAGCATGAGTTTAAAGAGCAGTTGATGCCGAGGGCTGAAGTTTTTATTTCTCTTTCACAACCATGTTCCATCTACACTGAAACAGAAAGATAGACAAATGTCGGAGGGTGGCTAGCCTGCCAAAGAAGCCAAAAGCCAAGCAAGGATGTGGAATCAGAGGTGGTGAACTGGAGAGGCTGAGGAAACCTGGGGAGCCCAGCAGGTGGCAATAGAGGCCCTTCTCTCCCCTCCACGTGCAGGCATTTCAAGTTACCCAGCTTCCCAGACCATCATGAAGACAAACCTAATTTCAATTATCTACGGTCTCCCCGTTGTCATGGAAACGAGAATAGGAGCAGTCAGGGAACACTAGGAGGAATGAAAGCTTCTACATAAAATCTGAGCCCTGGAGAAGGACTTTGCTTTCCCGAGTCACTGAGGACTCCTATTCATAAAGAACGTGTATGTTTTAATGGCCTCTGTGCATGTTACCAGAGAATTTTTTTTTTTTTAGCTGGGGAGGGACAATAAAATTTTAATCATCAATAGTTTTCAGCTTAATAGTCGGGCTCTTGGCAGACTGTTTGGTATGGCTTATTTGTTCAAAGGGAGCTCGTTGCAATGCTTGAACTGCTAATGACTGTTATAAAAAGCAAAAAAAAACTTTAAACCCCGAATGTTTTCATGCAGAACCTGGAAAGAACTGCGTGTTACGAGGAGGGGTTGGGAAAGGGATACTTCTACTCTAGGCTGGATTAGTGTTTTTAGGTCACACCTGGAAAAGAAGACATTATTCTAATGGGCGTTTCTCCAAGATCTGTCTTGAAAGAAGACAGACCTTTCTTTTAGAGTCTTTATTTAATTGTTAAAGTATACTTGGTGGAAATAACATAGACTTTGGATCTTGCAGCTTGAATCCAAATCCCACCTCCACTAATTACTAGCCATGGGATTTCAAGTAAATTATTCATCCTCTCTGTGCCTCAGTTTCTTTATCTGTAAAATGGAGTTATTAATGGGATTTGCCTCATAGGATTGTCAGTAATCAATGTTAAGCACTGTGATATTGTGATTTATGATGATAAATATATTTATTTGTTTTTAGTCCCTATTTCTAGCACCGGACTGCTAAAAAACCTTGGAATTTCTTAATGAAGGAGCACCAACAAAGGTGCTCCTTTTATTGTTAATGAGGTAGTTTTTTACTAAACCTAAGGATGGGGGCTGGGGCCTGGGGGCTGGTTGCAAAGAGAGCCAAGCATGTGACTAGAAGGCTGAACCTTTTAGTCCTACTTCCTGACATCTAGGGAGGGGGAGTAAGTCAAATCTGTTGCCAATGGCCAGTGATTTAATGATTCAAGCCTATGAAATGAAGCCACTATAAAAACCCAAAAGGATGGTATTGGCACTTCCGGGTTGGTGAACAGGCACTTCCGGGTTGGGAGAATGGCTTTCCTGGGACCAGGAGCCTGGGAGTTGCATGTCTTTTTCCCATACCCTGCCCTATGCAGCACTTACATCAGCTGTTCCTGAGTTACACCCTTTTAAAATAAGCCATGTATCAGGTAAGTAAAATGTTTCTTGGAGTTCTTTAAGACGCTGTAGCAAATTAATCTAACCTAAAGAGAAGGTTGTTGGAATCTCCAATCTATAACTGGCCAATCAGAAGTACAAGTGATAACCTGGACTTTGGATTGTTACCTGAGGGGGCAGGGGTGGTGGTGAGGAGCAGTCTTGTAGGACTGACCCTTAATCTGTGGGATATGACACTGTCTTCAGGTACAGTGTGCAAAATAAGTTCAGTTGTAGGACACTCAGGAATGAGGACACTTCAACTGAGGAATGTTGTTGTGTGGAAACTTCCCCTACCTTGATGGGATTAAATGCAGAACCTTTAAACACATGGGCACAATCAATAGACATTGGCTGTTGTGGAGGAGACAATGAGTGCTCGATGCTTCTCTATTTGTTCAGTTACATTTCTCGGAATCTGCAGTCAGATTAAGGCCATGTGCCTAATTATAGCCAATGAATTGGAGCAGCAGGATTGAGGCAGTTAAGAGCCAGTGTGCCTTTGAGATCTCCCTTTCCCTGATGAAGGGAACTTGGCGGCCATGTGTTCCAGATGGTACAGCTCCAAATGGAGGAGAGCCACCCAACCCACATCAGGGTATGATGAGGGTGACAAATAAATTGTTGTGTTATGTCACTGAGATTTCAAGGTTAATTTATTACCACAGCATAGCTTCACTGTGTAAGGAAGACATAAGGTTTGACTATTAGGGTTTATTTATAACTATTATGAATTCTAGATAATGACTAATAAAATGTTGAGATAAAATAAGTAGCTAACTAACTTCTAGTTCTTTTTAAAAAACATTTTATTGCCTTTTTTTTTAACAGAGAGGAAGAGAGAGGGAGGGAGAATTAGAAACATCGATGAGAGAGAAACATCAATCAGCTGCCTCCTGCACACTCCCTACTGGGGGTATGCCTGAAAACAAGGTACATGTCCTTGGCCAGAATTGGACCTGGGACTCCTGAGTCTGCAGGCCGACGCTCTATCCACTGAGCCAAACGGGTTAGGGCTAACTTCTAGTTCTTAATAAGCAGAATGTAATCTTTATGAAAAGAGGGATTTTTATCTACCTTATTTAACCATCGAAACCCCACTACCTAAAATAGTGTTTGGCACATAGTAAATGCTAAATACATTTGTGTATGTGTGCTAGGGTCATGTACATTTTTACAGCACTCTTCATACATTGTGCATGTAAATGCACAAGAAATAAAAACTTGGTCTTTGCCCAGCCAGTGGTGGTTCAGTGATTGAGTGTTGATTCAGAAACCAAGAGGTCACCAGTTTGATTCCCAGTCAGAGTGTATGCCTGGATTGTGGGCTGGATCCCCAAAGGGGGGCATGCCATCAATGTTTCTATCTCTATATCCCTCTCCCTTCCTCTCTCTAAAAATCAATTATATATATAAACATGGTCTTTGCCCTCAAGGAGTATATAATCTTAATATACCTCAGCTGAAGAGAGCCATCTGGGCCAAGATCTCATTCTCTTTTCAGAGCAACCCATATCCAGAGATTGATTGATGCTACGGTGTAAAGACTGGGTTTCTTGCCTTAATGGAAAGCCAGTCTGACCCTTCTGGAGTGGCTCAGTTGGTTGAGCATTGTCTTGTGCACTAAATGGTTGTTGGTCAGGGCATATGCCTGGGTTTTGGGTTTGATCCCCAGTGTCCAGTTGGAGTTCATGTGGAAGGCAACTAATTGATGTTTCTCTTTCACATTGATGTTTCTCTCCCTTCCTCTCTCCTCTCTCTAAGCATGTCCTCAGGTGAGGATTGAAAAAGAAAAGATAATTCTACAGGGCTGTCCTGGCTCTAAGCTCCTCATGAGATTGTCAGAGGCCTTTGTTGTGACTTTCACAGCCCCCTGTATTACAGCCTGACATCTGTCTTTGTCCACAGGCACCAATTCCCAAAGTAAGCCCAGTGCTTCCCATCTCCATCTCAAAATCTGATTTCCAACAGATAGTGAGGATGAGATGAGTTTATGGAGGGTCACACAAGCCAGGAGGAGCTTAGAGCTTAGACTTGTTGGAGAAAAACAAAACAAAACAAAACAAAACAACAAAACAACAACAACAACTCAGTAATGACTTCTAAGGAGGGTGATTGGAGCCAGGGAAGTATTTAGCCTAGTAATGAAATGGAAGGAAGGAAATGGTGGGTAGGTGGATGGAGGCAAAGATCCTACTTTGGAAAAGGCAAAAATCACTTCCAAGAATTTTGCTGAACGCCAATGGAGGCCTTCAATGCAGTTCTATTGTCCAGACCCTGTTATATTTGCCTGAAATGTGTCTATTACTTTGAAGTCCACTTAGGACTCTGAGCTACAAGTCTAACGAATAGAAGGGAGTGAACTTTCTTTCTTGGCTCCACTGAAAATAAGATCATTTGACCAGAGTTGAGTTTGAGGAGTAGCCAGAGTTGACAGATAACTCTAGATTTCTTGAAGAAAGACTCGGCATTAGTGACCTTTCACAATATAGAATTGGGATTGTGAGGGTCTGAGTAACTGAAAGGAAGAGGTATCCTTCTATGGAAAACTGACCACGGCTGTGTCATTCTTAGTGTTAGGATTTGCCACAGAATTAATAAACAGCTAATAGCCATATTCTATCAGGAGAAAAAGAGGAGCCAGGGCAGATAGCCAAGAGTAGCTAAATAAATATGAGAAGCTCTGGAAAACAATGATCAGTGAATATTGTTGACTGATTGTGGTAATGTTTCAGACACAACCTATGTATTATTAAGGATATTTTCTCTATACCAGCCATGGGCAAACTAGGGCAGATCCAGCCCGTTCGGCTGTTCTATCCAGCCCGTGGAGCCAAAAGAGCAGAAGGTTCTCTTGCTCTCCCCTCCGCTCCTTCACCAGCAGCCCAAGATGAGAGTGCCAGCATGGTCAGGTTGCTTTTGTTCCGGCCCTACGGTCCAGTTTAAGAACCCATTGTGGCACTCAAGTCAAAAAGTTTGCCCACCCCTGCTCTACACTATTAATTAGACATTTTCTCTCTTCCCAACTTTCTTTTTTTAAAAAAAATCTTTATTGTTTTGATTATTACAGATGTTCCTTTCCCCCCCCACCCCCATAGCTCCCCTCCACCCAGTTCCCACCCCATTCCAGGCCTCACACACACACACTGACCTTGTCCATAGGTGTAAGCTCTTTGCCCAATCTCTTGTTGAACCCCCCACAACTCCTTCTCCCTGAGAATTGTCAGTCTGCTCCCTTTACATGCTCCTGAATCTATTACATTCTCCAGTCTGTTCTGTTCATCAGGTTTTTTATTCATTTGATTTTTTAGGTTCACTTATTGATAGATATGTATTTCTTGTCACTTTTTTGTTCATAATTTTGTTATCTTTACCTTTTTCTTCTTCTTCCTCTTCTTAGAGAATACCCTTCAGCATTTCATATAATACTGGTTTGGTGGTGAACTCCTTTAGCTTTTTCTTGTCTGTGAAGCTCCTTATCTAACCTTCAATTCTAAATGATAGCTTTGCTGGGTCATCTTGGTTGTAGGTTTTGTTATTCATCACCTTTTATATTCCTTGCCACTCCCTCCAGCCCTGCATAGTTTCTGTTGAGAAATAAGCTGATAATCGTAAGGTGCTCCCTTATAGGTAACTAACTTCTTTCTCGTGCTGCTTTTAAGATTCTCTCTTTGTCTTTTGCCCTTGGCATTTTAATTAAAATGTGTCTTAGTGTGGTCCTCTTTGGATTCCTCTTGCTTGGTGGTCTCTGCACTTCCTGGACTTGTAAGTCTATTTCTTTCATCAGGTGAGGGAAGTTTTCTATCATTATTTCTTCAAATAGGTTTTCAATATCTTGCTCTCTCTCTCCTCCTGGCACCCCCATAAGTTGGATGTTGGTATGCTTGAAGTTGTCCCAGAGATTCCTTACACTATCTTAATATTTTTGGATTCTTTTTTCTCTTCTGGTTGGGTGTTTTTTGCTTCCTCATATTTCAAATCGTTGATTTGATTCTTAGGATCCTCTAGTCTGCTGTTGGATCTCTGTATATTATTTTTTTTTAATTTAAGTCAGTGTATGCTTAATTTCTAATTGGTCCTTTTTCAAATCCTTGAGGATCTCACTAAATTGCTCAGAGGTTTCTAGAAGATTCTTGAGTAACCTTATAACTGTGGTTTTGAAGTCTATATCCAGTAGTTTCTTTTCATCCATTTCTTTCATTTGTGACTTGTTTCTTTGTTTTCATATTTTGGCTTCTTCCCTGTGTTTGTTTCTATGTACTAGGTAGCTGCTAAGTCTCCTTGAGTTGATAGAGTGGCCTTGTGTAGTAGGTGTCCTCTAGGGCCCAGTGGCTCAGCCTCCCCAGTCACCTGAGGTGGACACTCTTGGTGCACCCCTCTGTGGGTTGTTTGCACAGTTTTGTTGTAGTTAACCCTTGATTGCTGTTGGTATCACTGGAAGAAATTGACCTCCAGGCCAATTGGCTGTGATGACCAGCTGTGTCTACACTGGAAGATCTGTTGCACAGGAGACACCCTTATGGGGCAGGACTTGCTTCAGTAGGGCTTTGGTGCTCACTGAGTCTGCCCGTTAAGTGGGTCTCTTATGGATGTGGAGAGTTGTAATCTGGTATGGTCTCACTCTGACCACTGGGTACACTGGCTCTTGGATCTCCAAGGAGGTGCAAGGTCAGTCACTGTCTGGGGCCATCCAGCAGGATCTACAGAGACATCTGCAGATTCCTTCTCTTTGTATGGGGTTTGGAAGTGCCCAGATGAGGCCCAGCTATGAAGCAAGGGGCTCTCTGACCCAACTGCAGTTTGACAGGTTTTAGAAGGAGAAAGGACAGGCCATTCATATGCAAAAGCTGATGCACACAGCATGGGTGGAATTATAAATTGTGAGGGGTGGGGTCTCTGGGAATCACCCTGGCAGAGCAAACAGCAATGGCTGTCAATCAGCCCTATGGGTCTCCATGCAGGAACAATGATCACTTTGAGCACCTCTGAAAGCCACTCTCTTTTTTTTTAATATATATATTTTATTGATATTTTATAGAGAGGAAGGGAGAGAGATAGAGAGCTAGAAATGTCGATGAGAGAGAAACATTGACCAGCTGCCTCTTGCACACCCCCTACCAGGGATGTGCCTGCAACCAATGTACATGCCCTTCCCGGAATCGAACCTGGGACCTTTCAGTCCGCAGACCGACGCTCTACCACTGAGCCAAACCGGTTTTGGCTGAAAGCTACTCTTGCATTCCTGTCCCAACGCCAGGCAGTCCAGTTTCTCCCCACATGTGTCTGGGTCCCTCAGAGTCTCATCCAGAACTGAAGTTCAGAGCAAGCAGGGGCTTTTATGTCCCTTCCAATTAAAAGAGCAGCACATCCAGGTGCCAGCACTTTCCTCACCTCTGCACCTCTTATCAGTCTCACTGAGCTTTCTTCACCTCTCTAGCTGTGGATCTTCCACTCAGCCAGCCTTCCTCTGGTTCTGGTGGTAGTTGTTCTGCCTTTTAGTTGTAATTTTGATGTGGTTGTGAGAGGCAGCCAGTATAGGTGTTTACCTATGCTTTCATCTTGGTTCTCTACTTTTTATTTCTGTATAGTTTTAAAGTTGGCTCTAGTGATATTGGGAATGTCAGGACATCATGTCTTAGATGCTGATTGCTATTAGAATCATGCTCATTTGACAGAAACAACATACAAATCTAATAAATATTTTCAATAGAGTCTTGGGAAACTTATTTTGATTGGAGCAGTTCTAGAAATGCTAATTAAGTATTTAAATAAGAACTCTGGAAAAAAGGGTTCTTCTTCTAAAATGTTTTTATAATACGGCTATTAGCTCCAGTGAACTTGGCATGCTATGCCTGTGGTCCAAGACTGATGGAAGAGATGTTGTTATAAGATGTAAATGGGGGAATTTATATATTCAAAGGAAGGAGCAAAGATGGATATCCTCAGGGAGGATATAAGCAATGAATGGTTTTGATGCTAATGGGCCCATTCAGATGGAATTATTTGCCTTCTAAGCTCACTTGACAAACATTTCTTGAGTCCCTATACCTTGTGCTAAGCACTACATGGAGTGTATTTGGCAAATTTATGGGGAAAAAAACTGGAACTGGTAAGACATTCTGAAATTAGAATGAAAAGGTAAAAGATACAAAGGGTTTGGAAAAGAACTGAAGCTTGTTATTAGGCAACTTAGGTGAGCAGAATCTCACCGAGTGGCCACTACCAGTCAGATTCCCTTATAAGCTGAATCAGGCCATCAATCCTGTGACCTCTGTGAGGGAAAGGTATCTGTGGCATTATATGGAGAGGTTCGAAGAGCCTGTTTGGAGTCAGGCTGCCTGAGTTACATCACAGATCTATCGCCACAATCATTCAATGTTGGCTGGGTTCTTCAATCCCTCTCTTTCTCAGTTCCCCACCTGTAGTCACTCATGGGATTGTTGCTAGAAAGTAATAAGACAATTCATGTATAGTACTCCGCTCAATACCTTGCACTCTATGTAAGTCCTTGAATAGATCTGCGCTTGCTCTATGACAGTGGATGTGCCATGTATGAGGGAGATGTCACTGGAGAAATGAAAGGGGAACATGTCCTTGGGAAGCAGTCCTTGCTATTGCCTTCCCTAAATTCCCTCGGGGGAGGGAATAGAAAGATCGCCCAGCACAGCAGCTTGAGGAGCAAAGCTAAGAGACATTCATTCTCTCTGGGCTCATTTATCTCACTGCAGACATCCATACAGACGCGTAATTTCTTTCCTCTTAAGTTTATAGCTTATAGAATGTCTTCGCTTCTGATAGACTGCAGGTACCTTCTGGTGAGACTTAAGCAATTTTCTCAACTTTTGCTTAATAAGAATAATTCACTCTAAGTGCCAAGTCAGCATAAATAGTTCCTGACAGATGAAACAGTTTATAAATCCTCAAGAGCTTTTTATTATCGTTGGAAAAAAAAAAAAAAAACCTTTACACTTACTGTCTGTGGGCCCCGAGGGCCTGTGGTATGGGAAGGGTTCTCCCCTTAAAGAACAAAGGCAGGCAGCGGTTTAAAAAAAATAATAAAAGGCAGGCATAATGGCCCTGCTGGACTGAGGCTCCCTTAATCTCCAAAACTTCAAAATCTTGCTCACTTTTAGATTGAGTAATTCATCAAGAGAAGGAGAAAGCCAGATTCGTAGGATCTCCATGTCAGTGATGCTGGGTCCATGCATGGCAGGTGACAAATGGCTTTTTCTTTTCTTTTTTTCATTCATTGTTGCAACCTCTGACATATCTGAACTCTTGCTCTTGTATCTTCTCTGGCCTTTGAGGATAAATAAACCAGCTGCTGGTTAAGCAGAGGTAAAGTAGATTTCGAAAGGGTTATTTTGGCTTTCCAAAGCTCCAATTAGGAATAAAGTAAGGAGAAGTGATTTAACTTGCCCCAAATGACAATATATTCTAATAGGAGAGAAGAATGGCAATGTCTGTAACTCCCATCAGATTCACCCAAACCAGCCGATGAAAGTCATGTTCATTTCCTGCCCTCTCTTCTTAGGGGGACACTTGGCTTTCTAGCTCTTCCCTCCGGAGGTTAGCATGGGTGTGAGCCATGTCGAATACTGGAGGTTATCTTTGCGTGCACCTTTGTATATCCGCAAACTTAATGAAGGCCCCAGGAAAAAACCTTCCAGAGACATAGTGTTGGGAAATAATTCTCCAAGAGTCTCTCATATTTCTGTACATCTTGCAAAAGAGATACGAACTGTCTTTTCTTCTCAGCCATATTTCTAAGGATGTTTATATAGTGAACAGCCATGGAATATAGTGTCTCCCTCTGGAGCGAAGTGCAGGCATGCTCACTGTGCCTTAGAAAAGATTCAGAGACCCTGAGCTTGGGCACCTAGCACACTGCATGTACAGATTTACTATGGCTCTCCTTGCAGTGCCTGTGGGACCCGAGCCCAGTGAGAAGGATAGTGATGTTATGTAATAAACTGTGTGTAGTAAACTGTTCTTTGACTCTGATCCAAGAGTCCTGTATCTTCTGCCAGCGTCCCTGAAACTGTGGCAAGCTAATTTGTATGTAAGTTGAAATCTTAGATTCTTCCCAGTTCTTGACACATAGTTCCAAATTTAAAACAATCTGAAGATATATTAACGTACAAAATCCCTGACAAGGATTCTTAATGTGTAGAGGAGCACTGTGATGCTCTACCCAACTAGCATCTCACTACTAGCTCAGCATGACCCACTACCTTATCTCTCAAAAACTTATCCTATGTTTGTGTAACAGTGGCTGCACGCAATCACTATTCTTTTCAAAGCATTATTTTTGGAAACTTTTGAAAAGTTGGTAAAAAAAAAACCCAAAACAGACAAACAAACAAAAACAAAAGAACACACACCACACATTCAACTTTCAGATTAGTTTCTAAATGTCATCAGATGTTTGATCTGTGCACTAAGGATTAAGGTCCTGTAGATGGCTGGCACAATTTGTGTATAGTGAGAACATAAAAGGACTCTCTGTTCCCACTATATAGATTAGCCTAGTCATTCTGACCCATTCATTTATTCAAATCAATTTATGCATTAACTTAAAAATACATTTCACAGGGGTGAATACTATAGGTACATTTCTGCCTTCATGAGACTTCTTTCCTGGGAAATTAAAAATTAAAAATAATTACAAGAAAATACTATTATAAACATTATGAATGAACTAAATGCTATGAAACAAGATAATGTAATGGGAATTTTTTTCTCTCATATTTCAAAAATATATATATTATCAATGAAAATGATACAAAACTATAAAACTTCTTAAGTAATTGAGGGTTTTGGGTTTTTTATCTTAGATCTTATAGGTAAGTAAGAAATAAGAACTCAAACATATATGTTCTTCTCAATTTTACTTAAAGAATACTTTGCTCCATTGATAATCTTTGAGAAGTTGAAACTTGTTGGCCATTATGTAGGAATTAGAAACTGGTGTGAGAAAAGAAGGGGTATATTTCACTTCTCAAATCAGTAAAGTAGACTTAAGACCTGGAAGAATTTTCTCATCTTTCCTGGCCAAGTTTTATAACTACATTTCGGTGACTACAGCATGTGATTATAAACATCTAATCTGTTAAGTATTAAAATAAGTCCATTGAAATAATGAAGAAGAGAACACATGTAATCAGTGGTTAGTTATAAACACTCAAAATTAAAATCTTAGAAAAGAAAAAACAGGGAGATTTTTTTAGAAAAATCTCGGCTTTATTCAATTCACAGGTTGATTTGAGAATTTTTTTTTTTTTGCAAATCAGCAGGGTCAGCTGGTATTGTAGACCTGTGGGGACTAGTCTTTCTGTGTCTCTGTTTCTCTCTGCATGCCTGTGTGTGAACTTATCGCCTCGGTTTTCTGGATAATTCAAACATTTATGTTTTAACCTGTGAATTATTCCAAATTAGGCAGATAATTTACTAAAATCTGTACTTGGCCTTATATTGGCAAAGTTTGGTTATAAAATCCAAGCAATAAAGAAAGCTATTTTTAAGGGGGAATGAAGGAAGCCTGGGATAGGGAGGGGATTTAGCTGAGGGATAGTTTTGAAAAGAAGGTATTATTATGTTCATCTAGATTGAAGGAATCTAATCCAATTGAAATTCTTCTTTTAAGGTGGTGCCAGAAAGGAATTTATTCTTCTTTGTAATAATGCTAGGACTTGAAATAACTTACCTAGTAATTACTTACTTCATGGGAAAGAAAAACCTCATTTGTGTTTGCATGCTGAATCAGAAGGCCAAGAAGCCAAGATGTGGTAGACCAGTTCTCTTCATCTGTCAGCAATGGTAGATGTTTATCGCTGTGTCTCCTCGAATGCTGTGTATGTGGATGAGGCTGAAGCTTTCTGCCAAAGCATGCAGAACTGATCCTTGCTATCCAGCAAGCCACACTGCTCCCAGCTATTGCTTCTGGCTTGGTGACCCTCACTACACTGCACAGCTTATTTTGGACAGAGATTGTTCAATACTCTTGTCCCTTGCTCTTAAAAACACATACATTACAAATTGTCCTAAGATTTCTGGTTTTCTTTAAGAACATGTGTCAGATGAATATATTTTTTCTAACCCTATCTGTAGCACAAACACCCTTTCCTTTGGTGCTTTAAATTTATCTTTATTGTTCAGAGTGTTACATATGTCCTCTCCCCCACCCTTTGGTCACCCACCATCCTGAGCTCCCGCCCCCTTCCCCACAAAGCTTATCACACTATTGTCTCCTATCAATGTGTTATGCATATATGCATATAAATTCTTTGGTTAATGTCCTCCTGTTCCCCTCTTCCTCCCTTCAACATTTTAATTTTAGGAGAGCTTTAACACTGCCATCAAAGCTGCACTCTTTCATTTCTTATCCCTGTGAGGGAGGGAATCCTGGGGCGAGGCACAGGTGGGGGTAAAAGGCCTTTTTGTGTAAGAAGCAAGCCTTCATTATATTGCCTGTGTTTGGAAATATCCGCACAGGGTGTTCGATTTCTTTCTTCACGTCCAACACTGGCAGTTTCTGGCACCTAACAGTCGAATTCTGGTCTCCTCTTCGAGTCTTGGTAACTGCTGCTACTTCATCTGAATTACAGTTTGTAAAATAACATAAGCAACTAACTCATATTGTATTAATAGAGGAAATTCTCCTGCTGGATCCAAGTCAGTCTCACAATGCCTACACAGAAAACAATTGTTGTGGGGTTTTTATTGGCATCCTTAGTCCTATCTATTTCTGCAAGAGTAGGCCTAAGTGATACTGCCTTGAGAATTTTATAAACAGCAAGACATTTCCATTTAATGACAATTAAAATGAAAGCAAGTATTTTCTGCTTTAGAAAGTTATTCTACAAAGATTCCCATTGATAATGGAAGTGTTATGACTCAGTGAGGAGTCATAGAAGTTCCATCTTTGAATGTGTTTTTAAGCGGGGTGAACCGGGGCTCTTGCTGACCTATGTATCCCCCACATGTCTCCTGGAGTTCTAAGTCCAGAGCCATTTACATCCAGTACTGCCCTTTGGACTAGTTGTATCATAATCATTTGGGGAACTTTTAAAAATAATACAGATTTGAAGACACCAGTTCTAGGATTCTGAGTCAGTTGGTCTTAGGCAAAGTTTTAGAATCATTTTATTTGTAAGTCTCTTACTCAATTTTAAGAAATGCCATTTTGGGAAACAGTTTTTAAATCCATAAGATACTTTAGCTACTTTTTCCTGTAATACGTTTCCATGAAGAATATAACTAACGACTTCTGATCACACCAAAATAAATGTCCTGGTGCTTTTTGTTGCTTTTATTTTTTCAGAGAGGGTGCTTTGATGGCAAAGCACTAGATTGTTTGGGAAGAGCCAGCTCAGGCAAATTTATGTGATTTGTCCGATTTGTTTTAGTTACCCTTGGGCCCTCTCTTTGTCCACGGTTACCTGGATATCTGTATCAGCCGGGATAAATTAGGTTATACCATGGAAACAAACAGTCCCCAAATCTCAGTGGCTTAATACAACAAAGTGTATTTACTATGCGTGATACAGATCCATATGATCGACCTTGGCTTTGCTCCACAGCATTTTCCCTGGGGCTCAGGCAGACAGGACGGCATCTGTCCAGAACATTGCTGGTTATTGTGACAGAGTGATAGAGAAGACATGGGCACCATGAGCAGGCTCTTAAAGCTTCTGCGCAGGGAGAATCACACAGCTCTTGCGTGAAGTCCGTGGGGAAAGGGCCAGTAATCTCCCAACAGGAAGGGATAGCAAATATTTGAGACTCAAAGTGCACCACATAATTCTCTGTAGAATATAAATAGTGCTGATCTTAAACCAACAGAAAACAAGTACCCATTAAGTACCTACCATGTCCCAGACGCTGGAAATACAACAGTGAATGGAAAGCACAAAATCCCTGAACTATGGGGCTTTCATTGAAGGACTGGGGGAGGGGGCAATGACAATATTTTCCTTTGAAGAAACTACAGCAGGATGGGAGAGTAAGTGTAATGAGAGTGTTGGGAATTCTGCTTAGACAGAATACTCAGGGAAGTGTCTTGTGAGATATTTGAGAATAGAATTTAAAGAGAATTGAGTCCACCCCTAGAGCTGGAGGAGATTTGGGGGACAGACCAGCAATGGCAGATGTCCTGAGGCAGAATGTTTGTTGCCTGACAGAAACTATAAGAAGGCCAAACTGAAGAGACACTTCCATTCCAAAAGGGAGAAATAGGACAGAAAGAAAAAAGTAGCAGGTCTCCAATAAGTCCAAATTACAAGGCAAATTGCATGAGATCTTGAAGGTCAGGTACACTTCCCCCTGGTGTGAGGCTCTGCCCTGCAGGTCTGGTGGGACGGAGGCCCACCTTCCAGACACACTGCAGGGGGCTCCCATCCTGGGCCATCTTGCCCCGAACTTTGCCAGGCCAGGCTGGGACCTCAAGGCTCTGGGAAGCCCCACCCCATGACATTGGCTGGTGGAAAGTGAAGGGATGGTCTTCCCTTTGGAAACCAAAAGGCAAATTTTTAAAAAAAATTATGTATTTATAGTTTTCATGTCTTTATCATTTTAATGTTTTTATTTTTGACCAGGTTAGTGAAGGTTTACAAATTAGATTTTATTGGCATTTTCAAAGAGGCATCATTTGCCTTTACATATATATTCTATTGTGTGCTTATTTATAATTACATAATTTCTATTTTTATCTTTTGAATTGAATCATTTTCTACTTTCTTTGGGTGTATTTTTTGTTATTTCTCAAGTTTATCTTGGACATTTGATTTATTTATATTTAATTTTTATTGAATAAATACTTTAAGCCTACATTTTTATTATTATCATTTTGTGTATTTTTAAATTTGAAATGAATAGGTTTTCCTGTGTTGGTTTCTCTTTTTTTTCTTTTCTTTAGAAGTTTCTATTTTGTTGCATTTTTTTGGTCTAATATATATATATATATATATATATATATATATATATATATATAGTCTACTTGTATTGTCCACTAATAAAGGTTTAGTAAAGTCTCCCAAATTAGGATACAGTCATGTTGCTGGACTAATCCCAGCACACATGTCACAAAATACCTATGGATTGCACTCAGAATTCCAGAGAGAGAGAGAGAGAGAGAGAGAGAGAGAGCGAGAGCTGGAAGAATAATACATTAACACAGCAAATTTTGAAAGGTATGCTGCAAGAATTTTAGTCAGGAGCACTAATCTTTTTTCTCTTGGATTGTTAAATAAAAATAATGACAACAGCCAACATAACACTAACTGGCTGGGGTGAATGAATCAAGATTGTCCCTATTTTTTTTGTGTGTGTGTGTGTCAGATTGGGCAAAAAATATAATATATTTTTGGTGTGCCATAGCATTTCAGTAATTAGCTTATGTGTGACATGAGATGAAAAAGGTTGAAAATTGCAGCCTTAATGCAATGCCTGTTGCCTCATATCTTTACTTCCCTAGCTAGAGCCAAATCAGCAGTTCTCTTGGCAAGCCAGACCCTCTCTGGAGCAACTGTATGTAATTAATGAACAAAGCAATTTCTCTATATATGACATTTTTTATAAGATTTCCTGGATGTGATGAAGGAAATTAGAAATTCCCCGGTGAAAGTCTTTGTATACACTCTGAGAACTCATTTACTTCCATAAGATGCAAACGTCTAAACTGTTAAACAACGAAATGACTCTGACAATAGTACCTCCTTTCCAAAGGAAGAAAATTTGATTTGTAAAGAGGCTGGAAATGTCATGGCTTCAGAGAAAGTTTTACCAAAATGGGTTATAATTAAAGTTTATCCTAGTTCATAGCGTAGTTTCATATACACTGGATAATTTTATACTAGCAGCAATCCTGGGCCTAAAATGGAAAATACACGTCTATCACCACCATTCTGCTGGATGCCAGTCAGTGCTAGGGATCAGAAGTGACTCATTCAAAATTACCCAGCTAGCAAGTGATGACATCAGGATCGGAGCACACATCTTAGGACGTCAACTGCCCAGTTACTTTCCCTTTATCATAACAGTTTCCTACAATCCTGAGAGTCAGTTTTCATAGGAAAACTGCTCCTTGGATTTCAGTTCATGTAGACGATGAAATATTGGAAATGAGGAATTCTTCAGATGGAGTTGCTCAGTTGAAATTGGCTGGTTTTAATAGAAATGTGCTAGGTCTCTTCCGGTCACCCCTTCACCCTTTCTGCCATGAGGTACCAAGACTCTGACTTACACTCAGCGCCGTGGGCTCCTTTACCCTGGGAGGAAGGGTTGGCCAATGGGAGTGCAGCAGGAGATGTTGTGGAAGAGGAGCGTGAGAGGAGGGCCCTCCTTGCAGGTCGATTTGGGCTCGATTTGGGCTGGCCATGTAACTTAACTGAAGATCCCAGTTCTTTCTTTTTTTAAAATATATATTTTATTGATATTTTACAGAGAGAAAGGGAGAGAGATAGAGAGCTAGAAATGTCGATGAGAGAGGAACATCGACCAGCTGCCTCTTGCACACTCCCTACCGGGGATGTGCCCGCAACCAATGTACATGCCCTTGACCGGAATCGAACCTGGGACCTTTCAGTCCGCAGACCTACGCTCTATTCACTGAGCCAAACCGGTTTCGGCAAGATCCCAGTTCTTGTCAGGGACCTTTTTCACCAGTTCATTCCCCCCCCCCACCCCCCCATCCCAGTAGCAATATCCACCCCTGACTTCTCAGGCCTCGGTTGGGAATGGTTCCCCAAGTGTTACTTTCCCTGAGAACTACACCGCCACCGTCACTTGAGGTTTCTCTCTACCCTGCTCACACCTTTGTAAAGGTTTCTTTTTAAACAATCCTCAAATTATCCCAGTGAAAATATGCCAGCTGTGTTTCTGCAAGGACCCCTCCTGATAAAGGAGACAAATTACTCTCAACGTTTTATAGTGTAAGTAAAAAGAGATGGGGTGAAGGGACAAGCTTTCCAAGCCAAGCCACAGCTATTCAGAAACTAATATCTGATTACTACAGTTTTGGAAAGGGGTTGGTTCTTTTAATATATTTTTCATTGGGGATTACATATTTTCTGGACCGAAATCATAATCAGATCCAAAAGATTTCTAATACTTCATATATGGTTAATAAAATTTTAACAGTAACGGGGGGAAAAAGAGAAAAGAAAACAACCCTTTTAGTCTCGAAAGCAGCAAAGAGAAGTGCAGTCCTCCTAAATCATTCCGTCGCTAGGCAAAGTTCTTTGCCATCCTACCCTAAGAAATCCCTTAGAAGAGCTGGTTCCTCCTGATGCCGATTCTTTGCCTAATTAAGGCAGGCATGGGGCACTGCAAGGGCTCTCCTTCCAAAGTTCAGCGTGAGAAGAGAGTGGGAATGCTAATTACATGTGAACAGAGGGATTGAAACAATACCTTTCCAGCAGGCATCTATGTGTGAATGTAGATTCACACACACACACACACACACACACACACACACACACACACACACAGCCAGAAAGGCCAACGTGTGGAGAAAATGGTGTGATTCTCAGAATTCACTCCGCTGCTTGGGGACCAGACGGGAATGGAGGCTATTACTTTCCTTCTGAGCCGGAGCCGGGTGACATGCTGACATGTCTGGTCTTTTCTGCCAGTTGGCCATAATTTGGGTGGGTGGGAAGATATACTCACTCCCATTTCCCTCCCTTTATTCCCCTGCCACGGGTTAATTTTTAATATAGCCTATAAGGAATATTATGATTCAAGAAGTCAGAAAGGGATCAAGCTGCCTAATTTCTTAATCAATATAGGATTGGTCTCCCTGTCAGATGGCGGGGAGCATTACCCTCCAGTGGGTTTGTTTTCCTGTGGTTTGTACGGGAGTCAGGCTGACTGCATTTTCCTCTTCTGCATTTTAATGAGAGGGGAGTCTGGAAACGAAAACATAATGACTGCAGTCACTGTGTAGAGCAAAGCAAGAGCGGGCCATTTGCATTAACAATGTTCGGTTTTGAAGTCTCTTGTCATTCAAGGTGATGAGATAAAGCGGTCTACTAGAAATTTCAGTTTTAAAATTGAAGATTTAAGATCTTGACCAGTTATTATGGATTGCTATGTCCTTGGTTCTGTTTTTAGAAGTGTAATAGATATCTCCTCGGACCACCAACTTAGAAGTACAAGCATGGCAAATAATAATAAAACAATTTGAACGTCAGCTCTTCTAGGTTTGGAACAAGGGAGTTGAGAGTAGTATTGCTAAAATTTACATTTAGTTCTTAATATCTCAAAGTGAGTAGAAATCACTTTACTTTAAATGAAAATTAATATATTGAGAACCACAGGTTTAAACATATTATTTAAAATTATAACTGCAATTTTTATTTGAACTTAAAATAGTCAAGTTTTTCAAATGTTGACGGAGACAATGGCAAAGAAAGGAGATATTGAAAGCAGAAGATGACATCAGTATGACAAAAAGTCCTGATATATTGGCTTAATGATAAAAGTAATGTCATAATGATGTAAATAAATCAAATGATGGAAGAAACTTTATCCTAATATCAGCCAGAGGTCAATTCAAGCTGAAAGTTATACTTACTTAATGATATAGGTTAAAAGCTACAGAGAAGTTATTAATTATTCCTTATTTCTTATTAGTAAAAATATAAATAAAACATAAAATTACAGAAGATAAAATATATATTTATAAGAATTATTAAAGGGTAGAAGGTGACACCTCACTTTCAATTCTTGATGGATAAAAAGGGCAAAATTTAAATATAGTATATTTTTATAGTAATATGTGTAATAGTAATTAATAGATATTCATATGTTAAATATCAAACCCTAAACACAAAGAAATGCACCTTTCCCTCGTGCAAGGACCTATAGATATCCAGATAATTTATCATCCTTTTGAAAGACTAAAACTACTAAAAAGTAGAAATACATTAGATAATGTTCTCTACCCCAAATGTATTCAATCCTATTCAATGGTGAAAAGAAAATAATTTCCAATAAATCATCTGTTACTGGCTAGATATTTGGGGAAAAAGAAAGCTAAATCCCTTAAAGAAAAATAACTTCCAAATGGATCAAAGATTTTAAAAATATGTGTTGTTTGTTTTGTTTTTTAAAATATATTTTATTGATATTTTACAGAGAGGAAGGGAGAGGGATAGAGAGCTAGAAACGTCGATGAGAAAGAAACACCGACCAGCTGCCTCTTGCACACCCCCTACCGGGGATGTGCCCGCAACCAATGTACATGCCCTTGACCTGAATCGAACCTGGGACCTTTCAGTCCGCATACCGACGCTCTACCCCTGAGCCAAACCAGTTTCGGCTAAAAATATATTTTTGAAAAGATAAGAAAAAGGAAGAAAGAAACTAGGTCCTAGCCATGTTGGCTCAGTGGATCCAATGTGGGTCTGCGGACTGGGGGGTCCTGGGTTTGATTCTGGTCAAGGGCACATGTTTAGGGTTGAGGGCTTGATCTCTAGTGGAGGGTATGCAGGAGGCTGTGGATGACTGATTTTCTTTCATCACCAATGTTTCTTTCTTCCCCTTTCCCTTCCTCTCTAAAATCAATAAAAATATATTTTAAAAGAAACCAGAAAACATGGGTGAATAATTTTATAATCTTAGAATGGAAAAACTTTCCAAAGCAATATAAGTAATCCAGGATCCATAATTAAATTTTGATAAGTTTGGTTATATAATAATGTAAACTTTCTGTACCATGAAATAAACTTAGAGTAAGTCCAAACACAAAATACAAGCTGGCAAATATAAGAGAAAGAATTGCTATGCTTAGCATATGAAGAACTCCAGCATATCAATGAAACTGAACCACTCAAACAGAAATATGGGTAAAAAAAATAACAGGCAGTTCAAACAAGGAGAAAATACAAGGACTGATAAACATGTGGAAAATTAGTCACTCTCACTAATAGAGAAATGGAAAAGAAATCAGCTATATTATTTTTCACTCATGAAACTAGTAGATGTTTATGTGACTGTAGGGAACATTGAAGTGTCCAAGTCCTACTGGTGTGAACATAACTCTATAGATTTCTGGAAGGCAGTGTGGGAGTATGTAATATATCTTAAATTAGATACCTTTGGCCTAACAACTTACAAAAATTTATCCCAAGGAGATCATTGTATGGGTTAAATTAATATATATGTATGAGGATTCTCTTTAATGTATATAAATAATCTATAAATGTCCCTCAGTATGAAACTGATTCAATTAATTATGGTAAAAATTATAGGACCATCATATATCCAATGAAATACCAATATAGATCTCAATATAATTACCCAGAAAGATTCTCATGACATATGTTTTTGGTTAAGAAGTTTAAAAATTAGTAGGTAAAGAATAAACTGAGTGTGATATTATATGTAACTAGATGCCCTGTGCACAAATTCGTGCACCAGAGTGGTCCCTCTGACTGGCCTGTGGGATCGGGTCCAAATAGGCTCTCTGACATCCCCAAAGGGGTCCCAGATTGGGAAAGGGTGCAGGCCAGGCTGAGGGACCTCATCAATGCATGATTGGGGCCAAGGAGGGATATGGGAAGTTGGCCAGCTAGGGAGGGACCACAGCAGGGTTCCAGGGCATGTCTAGCCCAACTCACTCAGTCCTGATCTGCCAGAACCCAGCAGCAAGCTAACCTACTGGTTGGAGCATCTGCTCCCTGGTGGTCAGTGTGCATCATTACAAGTGGTTGAACAGCCTTAGCATATCATTAGCATATTATGCTTTGATTGCTTGAATGGATGACCAGACACTTAGCATATTATATTTAGGCTTTTATTATATAGGATAAGACTCATCTATGTAGATGTCCACATAGAAATATACAAACATTTACCACCCTGTATTACTTATACTTCCCTTGAATACAAGTAACAGAAACTCAGTCCAAACTGATTTAAGCAAAAGGGGAAAATTTTAGTTCAGATTGTTGAAAAGTGTAGAGTTTCAGTTTGCTTTCAGGCACATCTCTTCCCCAGGCTTCAACCAGGGTCATCAGGAAGAGTCAGTTTTTCTCTGTTCCCAATTTCTGCTCTGCTTTTTCTGTGGTATCTCCCCTCATGGTGGCAAGATGACTGCCACAGTTTTTGTGCCTCCTCTCCTTTTCAGCACTAACATGAAAGAAAGCACTAACATGAAAGAAAGCCTTTTTCCCCCTGATTATTCAGTTTAAAACTCTGGTTTCATTGGGCCTGGTTGACTTGACTTGGGACATGTGCCCCTACTAAAATCAACTCTGTGCTCTAGAGAATGTAAGATTGCTATTGGCTTAGGCCTGTGCATCACATGGTCCACCATATATCCACGATGCCTGCTGATAATGCAGGATGTTATGATACCTACAGCTTGTAGCCTGAGATTTGGATTGGGAAGGGCAGCAAACCACAGCTCGTGAGCCATATGCAGCTCTCTGGCCCCTTGAGTGTGGCTCTTCCACAAAATACCACGGCCTGGGCGAGTCTATTTTGAAGAAGTAGTATTAGAAGAAGTTTAAGTTTAAAAAATGTGGCTCTCAAAAGAAATTTCAATCGTTGTGCTGTTGATATTTGGCTCTGTTGATTAATGAGTTTGCCAACCACTGGGGTAGGGAGAGAGAGGAGGAATCTCTGGAAAGGAAAACAGGTGTTATTATTATTACCTGGAGATGGTAAGTGGATGGTTGGCTACTAAAAGGACAAAAGAAGTTTGTCTATTCGTGATAATGTTTCTGGACATATTTATTCTCTGTTTTCTACTTTCATGTAGAATTTATCATTTTTAATTAGCAAAAACTATGAAAAACTATTAGCTTGCATAATCTTTATGTTTGAAAAATACATCTATTTACAATATAAATCATGTAGATAGATATTTATTTATCTAGTTCATGCTATGTTTACTCTTTTGCATTTCTGCCTTATCTTTTGCTTATTTATTTTTGTTTCCTATAAACCTCGCAGGATTACCTTTTTCTGTTATATTTCCATAATTATTCAAGCATCCAAAGTCACAGACCTAAGAAACTGTGCAAAAACTGAACTGCTACCCTAGAAAGTGTTTCAGGGAAAGAAGTGCATAAGTAAAGAAATAGAAGGTGGTTTCAAATGTTTGAAGGCTCATTTTGATGTTATATTTACATAGCAAACACAACAATCTTTTACTTTTCTTGCAACTTCCTATGCAGTTGCAGGTGCAAGGGTGTCTTTCCCAAGACTACTTGATCCTGCCTTTGGTGAGTGGTTTATTTAGATCAGTGCCTCAGAAAGTATCCATGCACATGTGCATCACCTAGGGATCTGTTAAAATGCAGATTCGGATCCATGTGTCCATGTGCACACTCAAGATTCTTCATTTCTCACACACTCACAGATGGAGTGAAATGCTACAAGTCTAAAAGGCCATACTTTGAAAAGGGACCATTTGATTAACAATTTCTTGTCTATTAAGTAAAAATAATTAAGTCCACCATAATTTGCATACTTTTTATTAAAATTAGAAATACATGAAAATACTAGAGGCCTGGTGCATGAATTCAAGCTCAGGTGGGGTCCCTTGACCTGGCCAGCAATTGGGGCCCATTGGGACTGGGCTAGCCAGGAGGAGGGGCCACAGAAAGTTGGCTGGCTGGCCCCGCCCTTATTCAGGGACCATTGGGGTTGGGCCAGCCTGGGGGAGGGACCAGGGGAGGTTGGCCAGCCAAGAGAGGTTGGCTGTGGGAGCTCACTGAACACCAAGGGGCAGCTCCTGCATTGGGCATCTCTGCCCCCTCATGGTCAGTGCACGTCATAGCAACCAGTCATTCTGGTCATTCTGGTAGTTCAGTCATAAAGGTTGCTTAGGCTTTTATAGATAGATAGATAGATAGATAGATAGATAGATAGATATAGATACTTTAAACAATTGCAGGTTTATTTGTATATGCTCCTATTTTTTATTTAGGACTAACTTTTTGAAAAATCAACAAAATTTGATTCTATGTTACCTCATCTTAAAAGAAGGCAAATACTTCAATTCTCTCTCCCACTCTCTAATGTAAAATCCCAAATCTCTTTTTACATTACTTCCATAAGGAAAAAAAAAAATGTGTTCTCGTCCTGGTAAATGCTATTTTTCTTGCTCTGAAAGATTCAACAAAGATTACACAATTCAACTTTGAATTACAGGGGGATTGTGGAAAATCCTTTCTTGTTTGCGATTTTGACAATGTGCTCTGTCTAGGGCAAACTCGGAGCCATGGGTCTTTACTTTATTGTTGCCAACCAATAGGATTAGTCATGTAGAAGAGTGAGGTGCAAGAGCTTCCCTGGGAGGAGTATTTTAAAACTTGGATGCTTGGTTATGCAAAATGGTAGCTCCTCTTTCTCACTCTGGGTCCATGTGACCTTGGGCAGCAGACACAGCCTTGCCCTGGCTTTCAACACCAATAACAACAAAAGGCCTAAGCCATTTAGCCTGTCAGAAGACAGTTTTTGTGGCTGCATATGAATTCACTTTAGGTTATAAACATTTTTTTTAAAATATATTTTATTGATAGAGAGGAAGGGAGAGAGATAGAGAGCTAGAAACGTCAATGAGAGAGAAACATCGACCAGCTGCCTCTTGCACACCCCCCACCGAGGATGTGCCCGCAACCAATTTACATGCTCTTGACCGGAATCGAACCCGGGACCCCCCAGTCCGAAGACCGACGCTCTACCACTGAGCCAAACCGGTTTCGGCAGGTTATAAACATTTTTAATAATGCTTATGTTTTTAAACTTCCCATACCCTCTCCAAATCCAGGGCTAAGATGGATGGAATCTGAGAATTAAGCTGAAGGGCAAACTCTCTGCCTTTTTCAAGAGGAGAGAGAGAGAGAGAGAGAGAGAGAGAGAGAGAGAGAGAGAGGAAGGGAAGGGAAGGGAAGGGAAGGGAAGGGAAGGGAAGGGAAGGGAAGGGAAGGGAAGGGAAGGGAAGGGAAGGGAAGGGAAGGGAAGGGAAGGGAAGGGAAGGGAAGGGAAGGGAAGGGAAGGGAGAAAGAGAGAAACACCCTTCTCCATGTCTCCATTGGTTTATGTGCCATTCTTTCAGTTTGCCCAAGAGCCAAACTTGCTATTAGGAACTCTTGTAGGTGATTCCAAAATGGTAGCTCTGCTATAATTTGACTTATGTATAAGCATCCCACTTGCCCTTTAGTTCCTACTCTGTTTCTGAATGTGGCCACCCTGCTGGGTGAGCCATGATGCTATCTCCTGTATCCCCGTACTGTTCTCCTGATGGCACACACAGGCTACCTCATATTCTGGGAGCTTGCTGGCACATTCAGACTGTATTTAGTACCTGCAAAGATCTATGCTCTTCTATGACTCCTACTGAGCCCAGTGGCTAGGAATTTCCCCCCTCTTTTTTTGGCTATGCTTCTCTGACAGTTATTGGCACTTGCTAAGACAGTAACATAAGCATCTATAACAACAAAAAGAACTTGTTGATGAAGAAAAGTACCACCAAAACCTACATGTATTTTTACCAGAGACATTGAGCTTTGGTAACCAAAAATATCTCATAGTAAACAACAACTTTTTGCTGTAAAATCATGATGCTGTTTTGATAGTGAATGTTGGTGGACCATTGATGTAGATAGTCTTAATATGTAGCTTTAACCTTTAACCTTGCCCCCCAAACCCAGAGATCCTCACAGTGTTTTCCTGTGGTGTGGTAATTCATCTCCCCCTTCCTTCTCTAGGCCTCAGACACTTGGTGACTGGGGACCCTATAGGACTTTAGAGTTAATGACTCCAGCATTGTACATACCAGTAGACAAAGTCTTGCAAGTGTATATGACTAATTTATTTTATTTTATTTTTATTTTTTTGAGGCTGGGTGGTGGTGAGGGGGAGGGTGGCAGGTCTTGTTTAAACACATCTGTGAACTTGGCTGGATGAGTACAGTTGGGAGATCTGGTGACAGGCACCAATAAGCAGTATCAGGGCTCGCTGCAATACAGGGGGAAGTCATAGTTATTTAAAAATACTTTTTTTGATTCAGAACTGGGTGTGATGGAAGAAGAGCAACTGTGCTGAGAACTGGAGGAAGACCGAGATGTGATACTGGAAGCTCTTCTTGACTCTGAAACAAGGCCTGCTCACCTAAGTGCTCACCAGTTGCACTTGTCACTCCCGCCAGGCCTCCTATCCCTGCGCGTGCAGCACGAACCTGGGGCACAGTGGGCAGGAAGCAGCTGGAGGGATGCTGGAAAGAGTCCAAGAGGGGGCCATCCAGGGCCTACACATAGGAGTGGTGTTGCTGCATGAATTAACTGGTTGGTCAAGATAGCCTTCCATTCCCCTTTGCGCTGAGCCAGCACGACGTACAGCGGCTTGGTGCCCAGGATGTCCCTGTTCACCTCTGTCACAGCCTTCCTCGCCTCTTCTGGAGAGGAAAGACACACAAAGCAAGCCCTGGCTGGCCAGCCCCTGTCATCACCCTGACACCGGTGATCACTGCGTAGGGAGAGAATTCCTTCCTGTCTCTCAGGACCGGAGGAGTCCTCCAGGTTCCTCACATGCAAGTTCAGCCCTGATAATGGTTGGGCCAGTCCTGCTCCATCTCCTCCATCGGCTGGAGCCTTCACCTGAGCTCACGCTGCCGCTCCTGGGCACCTCCCACGTAGAACAGCTGCCTGCTAACCTCTTCCCGTTCTTCACAGCCTCTGCTCCTCAGAGGTGGCAAAGCCAAAGCCTTGGGAGTGGCCCTTGTCCTCGCTCCTGGCCTTCATCCTCAGCATCTCCCAAAACTGGGAGGTGACTCATCTACGACCTGCTCATCTGTGTCCATCTGCGGGTTCTTCGCATAGATGTCTGTGAACCCCATGGCCCAAACCCCACGGCCTGAGCTCCGCTTCCCGTTCTGGTCAGGACTTGGAGGGGCTAATGAAGACTTCGCGGTCCTTGAGCCGCACCCCATTCAAAATGCTGAGGGCCTGCTGCGCAGCCGCACAGGTCTCCAAATGGACAAAGACAAAGCCTCGGGAGCCATGATTCATTCTCACAGGTCATCCTGCAAGGCAGGATGTTCCCAAAGGCGGAGAAGGTGTCACCCACGGCCGTGTTGTCAATGGGCTCCTCCGGGTTCTTCATGAGGATGCTGCCCACACCCGACGTTCCCAGTCCTGGGTCTCGCTGGGGCCAACACGATGCAGTTGGCCTTTGAAAACCTCCAAGTTCATGTGTCAGGTGCCGGCACCACGTAGGCGGATGCTGGAAGGTGCTGTAGGCCAGCCCAGCTAGGGCCTGGCCGCGTGGTAGATAGGATGGGCCCTGTGGGGGGTGGGGGTGGGGGGAGACTTCTCAGAGAGCACAACCTCGGTCACCTCAAGTGCAGGTCACCCATGTAGAGTGAGGCAAGTGGGCAGCCAGGCCCTGGAGTTCTTTCTTTTCTTTTTCTTCTTAAAAAAATATTTTATTGATTTTTTTACAGAAGAAGGGAGAGGGATAGAGAGTTAGAAACATCGATGGGAGAGAAACATCAATCAGCTGCCTCTTGCACACCTCCTACTGGGGATGTGCCCACAACCATGCCCTTGACCAGAATTGAACCTGGGACCCTTGAGTCCGCAGGCCGATGCTCTATCCACTGAGCCAAACCAGTCAGGGCCCGCTGGCATTCTTGGAGGGCGACGGGGAGCCTGGGAGTAGTGCCCATGTGAGTCACCTGGGTGGGAACCTAGGCGGAGGCGGCGGGGCGCAGGAGACAAGGGACTCTCCTGTGACTAATTTTTAAACACATAAGGGGGAAAAATATTAAGTTCACTGGTTTGGGGATATAAAACTTAAGCTATGGCAGAGCACATAAAGGATTCCAATATGTTTTGAATAACCCATTTATTCTAGAGCATCTGGCAAACATAAACTTGGAAGTATGGAAGAACCTCCATGTTAACAATGGCCACTTTCCAAAGAGCTCCAAGGGACATAGATTCAAAAACAACAACAACAGAGCACAAACCACAGTCATCTGCCACAGGAGTAATGACGGCAGGAATTATAAAGGCTGGTGATAATGAGCGGAAGGCTCTGCCTTCAAGTCCTGCCAGTGAAAGCCAATTTAATGAAGCGAGGGTTTAATTAGAAAAACAAAGATGACTTTCACTTCTATTTTTAATTTCGTGGATGAAAAAGTAAGCCTCGGAACTATGAAAGAACCAAATAAAGGCATCAAGTAAGAAAGACTTAAACTTCTTTGCTTCTCCTGGTTTGGGGGGGTGGGGCATTTTAGAGCAGAAGATCCTTTGGCAAGCAATAGATAAATATCAGCAAACTGAAGCCCTTGACTTTGCCTTAAGTGGCAAAATGCATGATGAAGACAAGGCTGATGGAGTCTGAGTTGTATATAAACATGGAGGCAATTATTGGTCTTATTTATTGGCTTATAAAGCCCTTCTTGCTTAATAGGAGGTGCTGTGGTGGAAAGCAGAATGTCTATTAAAACCTCAAAGTGGAGGCATTCTGAGAACTGAAACCCTACACAGCGTTTCTAGGTACGCCAGAAAAGAAAATATTATATAGGTCGATCTATGCGTATGAGAGAGTTTCACTCAATAAGGATTCTAATTTCAAAACGAATGCTGTGCCATGTGCCCAGATGGCAATAATGGGTTGAACCTAAACAAAGAATTTAGGCTAAAGCATGAAAACAAATTAAGGTCTTTAAAAATCTAATTTATTATTCTTACATTATTTTTAAACTTATTTTTTTCTGGGTGAGGGATGGTGGGCGGTTGGGGAGGATGATGAAAAGAGTTACAGAAAGAGAAGCGCCACAGTGGTTAAGTCAAAATCAGTTAGTTCAGAGAAACGTGGTGGGAGGTCTATATCATATTTTTTACATTTGTAATAAGCCCAAAATTGGTCTCCCCCCCCTAAACTGGCAAGTTTATGTGGCTGTATTTATCTATACCAGTCTAAGTGGGCATACACACAAACCAAAAAGTTAAAAAAAATGTTTTGCCTGTCTCCAGGACATTTTCAAACTAATTTATTTAACTCTACATCATCATTAAGGAAGATTATTTAAACAGAGGCACAGCCTACTCTTTGAATATCCTACCCTGGAACTAAAATTAGCAACGAAACCCATGAATTTAAACCATTCCAAGTTTTGCATCCAATCGTATTAACCTTCCTACCAGTTTTCCTGCTCAGTTTAATCTGATAGCCCCAAGAGATGGGTTCTGAAGGAATGCCTGAGCTCTTGGGGAAGGAAGTGGTTCAGAAGGAAGAAGTACATTTCTTGGCAGAGTTTCTGAGCATGCAGTGATTTTGCTCAGGACTGGAGTAGATAGGGCCTAAATATTCTCACCATAAGCGTACTCATCAGGATACATTTGTTAATTAAACATTTTGGTGAGAGAGGGTACCTATCTTGTGCACAGTTTGTGTTTGGCATTTATGGGAGGTGAGGGTGGGGTGGGGACGAAGACATGGCCTTTGATTTCAAGAACAGATGCACCTCACATTTTCCAGGCCCTGTCAAGAATGCAAATGGAAGCTCCCATACCATAGGTTTAAATATTTTAAAGCCATAAATTAAAGTTTTAAACAACTTATTGAGATATCTTAGATATACAAAATGGTACATATATAAGGGATATAGCATGATGTTTTGATATATCTCTATATGTGACTAGATCACTACAATCAAGCTAAGTAACTTTTTTATCACCTTTACATAGTTACTATTTTGCAAGTATGAGAGAGAGAGAGAGAGAGAATAGAGACTAAACAAAGAAGCTAAGTCTAAAATGTATATGGGAATGCTAAAAGGTCAAAAATACCCATGACAATTTTGTAGATAGCAAAGTCGAAAGATTTACACTAGTGGATATCAACACATATCATAAATCTACAATTAATAAAACAATATGGTATTCAGAAAAGGAGAAAAAAAATCCAAAGAACATTGTGAAGAATTAAAAAGCAGGCCTTGCCGAAACCAGTTTGGCTCAGTGGATAGAGCGTCGGCCTGCGGACTGAAAGGTCCCAGGTTCGGTTCCGGTCAGGGGCATGTGCCTTGGTTGCGGGGACATCCCCGGTGGGGGGTGTGCAGGAGGCAGCTGATCAGTGATTTTCTCTCATCAATGTTTCTAACTCTCTATCCCTCTCTCTTCCTCTCTGTAAAAAATCAATAAAAAATATATATTTTTAAAAAGCAAGCAAGCCTATACCCAAAAGAACATTTGATTTGTGACAATAATGGTCCTGCTCATGGTGAGGGAAGGACAGTCCCTTTCATTAAGTGATGATGAATCCATTGGCTAACCACATATGGAACTGAATGAAATTTCCTAACCAAACATCAATTGTAGGTCTAAATGTGAGAGGTAAAGCATCAGAAGGTAGCATGGGAACATCTTTCTGAACTTTAAGGATGAAAAGCTATTTTACAACAACATAAAAGCGTTAACTATGAAGAAAAATATTTACAAATTGAACTTTATAAAAATTAAGTTCTGTTTATCAAAAGCATCATTAACACAGTGAAAAGTTAAGCCAGAAGATATTTCCTATGCATATATCTTACAGGATTCATATCCAGACTATGTAAGGAACTCCTGTAAGTAAGTAAGAAAAATACAGATTACACAGTAGAGAATGGGCAAGAAATTCGAGTAGGAACTTCACAAAGAGGATATCCAAATGGCCAAGAAATGTGAACATGTGCTAAGCCTGTTAGTCATTAGAGAAATACAAGTGAAAACCCCAATGAGATATAAAAACACATTCACCAAAATGGCTAACATTTTCTAAATGATTATCAGATTCAAGTTTTGGTATAAATGTAGACCTCTTGCATTTTGGTGTTGCAAATATAAATTGGTACAACCGCTTTAGAAAGCTTATTTGTAGTGTATATTTAACCTAAAAAGATCTCTTCAGAGACCTAGTAATGTAACTTTTAGATATGTACCTATCAGAAATGCATACATATGTGCATCAAAACAATGGAAAAAATGTTTAGAATAGTATTATTTGCAATGGTCCTGGATAGTTCATCACTAGTAACAAGATGCATATATTGTTGTATAGTTAGTTATACAATGAAGTGATGTTCAGCCATGAGAATCAACTACAACTATAAGCAACATTAAGGGTGAATCTCATATTATATTGCATAGAAGAAGTAAAACGAAAGAGCATATTCTATTTTATAACTTAAAAAAACACCCGAGCTAATCTAGATGTTTGGATGCAGCTATTTTGGGGGTAGAAGAGAATGAATGACCCAAAAGGGGCCAGGAGGCGGGTGTCTGGATGCTGACACTGCTCTACTTCCGGATCTGTGAAGATCACTGCGTAGAAATGTATCAAGTTGTATAGTTAGGATTTATGTAGTTTTGGCAAACATTAAATACTTTGAACACATGTGTTTAAATGCTATGAAGAAGCCCTGGCCAGTGTGGCTCAGTTGGATGAGCATTGTCCTAGGCACCAAAAGCCTGCTGGTTCGATTCTCATCAGGGCACATGCCCCGGGTCACAGGTTCAATCCCTGGTAAGGTGTGTGCGGAGGTAGCCCATCCATGTTTTGCTCTCACATCAGTGCTTCTCTCTCTCCCTTCCCCTCTCTCTAAAAATCAATATAAGCTGAAACCGGTTTGGCTCAGTGGTAGAGCATTGGTCTGCGGACTGAAAGGTCCTGAGTTCGATTCCGGTCAAGGACATGTACATTGGTTGCGGGCACATCCCCAGTAGGGGGTGTGCAAGAGGCAGCTGGTCGATGTTTCTCTCTCATAAACATTTCTAGCTCTCTATCTCTCTCCCTCTCTGTAAAATATCAATAAAATATATTAAAAAAATAAAAAATAATCAATACAAAATGTAAAGAAAAATAAATAGTGATGGAGTAGAGAACAGGTTGGAGAGGTGCGGGGAGGTGGGTAAGTGTCAGGAAAAGGCTTTCTGAGGAGGTGATAGATGAGGTGAATCCCTAGAGCAGTGGTTCTCACCCTTCCTAATGCCACGACCCTTTAATACAGTTCCTCGTGTTGTGGTGACCCCCAACCATAAAATTATTTTCATTGCTATTTCATAACTGTAATTTTGCTACTGTTAATGAATCATAATGTAAATATTTGTGTTTTCCGATGGTCCTAGGCCAGGGGTGGGCAAACTTTTTGACTTGAGGGCCACAATGGGTTCATAAACTGGACTGGAGGGCCGAAACAAAAGCAACCTGACCACGCTGGCACTCTCATCTTGGGCTGCTGGTGAAGGAGTGGAGGGGAGAGCAAGAGAACCCTCCTCTCTTTTGGCTCCGCGGGCCGGATAGAACAGCCGAACAGGCCGGATCTGGCCCATGGGCCCGTAGTTTGCCCACAGCTGTCCTAGGCTCTACAGCAGTGGTTCTCAATCTGTGGGTCGCTAGGAGACCATCGGAAAACACAGATATTTACATTATGATTCATAACAGTAGCAATGTATGGATCTATTTATGAGTTCAACATACATGCATAGATATATTGATGAGTTCACATGAGCAAGTCCACATGAGGGAACTTTGTTGACAAAACATACATAAGTTGGGGGTTTAGAAAGGAAAGATGGAGAGGAAGGGGGCTCCATTAATAAAGATAATATGAAAATTAGATACATATTTGTTTGACATCTTTGGGCGGAAATTAACCATTTTATATACATTTGTCATCTTTAAACAAGATTAGTACATGCACAAAAATTAAGAGATCCAAAAGGGGAATGCGATAAAGATGAAGAAAGGTCTCCTGAAAGCCTTCCTAGGTTCCTTAATTGATATTATGAAGGAATGAATTAGAGTCACATTCAAAAACCATGACAATGACAAAAAAAATTCATACTGACCTTTTTGCATTATTTAGAAAGTGCCTAATATGTTACTCCTCTGCACAAATAGGATTTTCATACACATCTTGAGTATAGATGTTCTAACTCTTGGGCTAGAAACTTTATAGACAGAAGAGAGTGACTATGCCAACCTTCTGAGCATCATAGCAACACAAAGAATGACAGGTTCACACACAGCTAACTGTGTGGTGTTTGAGAGAAAGCTGGTGTAATTAACCAATCCTCCCAATTGTTACTTCAGGTATTTGTTGTGCACAAAAAAGGTTCAAAATAGATTAGTTTGGTAGTAGAAATGGTCTGAACTAGGAAAATACACAATCCAAAGACAGCTCACAGAGTTCTAAAATTATCACTATAAAATTTACTTCTGCAGGTGTGAGCCAGATGCTGTAAGGTTATTTTAAGGTACTTTCTCTTCTGCAGAGACTTTCCTTTCAACATGTCCTCAAGGATTATATATCGACGATTCACACTTGTGTTGAACACACTCCAAATTGCCTGAGTAGGAGTTACTTCTAACAAAAATCAAACGAGGGCTTTTGAAGATTTATTTAACTGGTGCTTTCTTAGGAGTCATTTATTTTCTAGCATTTCAGGGGGGCAAAAATCTGAAACATTAAAATGCAGTGGGACATTGCCATCATTAAAAAGTAATCAGTGATAATTAACTGAGAGCTTGTAAAGCAGTTTTTTTTTTTTAAAAAAAGGGGGGTCACAATACATTTTTTATTTACAGAATCCTTATTGCATGAAGTAATCCTCAGCTCATTACAATAAAAGACTTTCTCTTGGGGTAAACAGGTATGTAACAGCTGGGAAAAGAAATTTGAGAGGGGCGGGGCCGGCGGGTTAGCCAGCCGGAGTCACGTGGTTCCAGGTAGCTGATGTCAACGCTGCCCATTCAGCTCCCCTGACCTGAGTCCTCCGAGGGGTCGGGGCCAGGGTCTTCTGAGTTCTCCGACGGCCTGGGTCAGGCAGTTTGCTGGCACCTTTGCTGCCGCTACAGTAAGGTGACCAGATGCCCCGCTTTTGGCGGGACAGTCCCGATTTTTAAACAATTTTTGGAATCGGGACTGTTTTAAAACGTCGCGGGACAAATTGTTAGAAATCGGGGCTGTCCCGCCCAAAGCGGGACATCTGGTCACCTTATGCTATGGACAACTCCGGGATGGAAACGGAGGCGATGGTGCTGCTGGCCACGGCCGACTGCAAAGTGATCCTTCTTCTCGGGCCTCTGTGGAGGCTCGTCCAAAACAGGGGAGGCCTGCGGGATCCACGCCGGAGCAGCAACCCGTGTTCGCCACGGCCAGCAGCTGGTGTGCGGCCGGGAACGCCGCTGCGGGGCAGCGCCGCAGCGTCTGCGGCTCCGGAACAGCAGGGCGCAGCCACCTGCTGCGTGGACTCCCGTAACGCGTTCAAGAAAGCGGACCCGCAAGAGGCTATTCACTGTTTGCTGAGAGCCATCGAGATCTGCTGGGACCAGGGCCGCTTCCCCGTCGCGGCCAAGCACCACGTCTCGGTCACTGAGATCTACGAGAAGGAGCTGGGGAACGTGGAGCAGGCCATGGCGCACCACGAGCCATCTGCAGGCTGCTACCTGAGCGAGGCCTCCCGCAGCCCAGCCCGCAGGTGTCTGCGAAGGGGGCTGGGTAGGGGCGCAATGGGAGCAGCATCAGAAGGCCCTGACACCTACGAACAGGTGAACAGATGGGGACCACGCCTGGGACAGCCCCCTCCTCCGTTGCAGCGCCAAGGACTGCTTCTCCAAGGCGGCCCTCTGCCCTCCTGCGTCCACATGCTCAGGGCCAAGCTTGCCGAGCAGAAGCGCGAGGAGCTCTTCCCCGCGTTCTCCGACTCCCAGGAGGGAGTGCGAGCTGATGAAGAAATTGCTAGACGCCCATGAGGAGCAGAACGTGGACAGCTCCACCGAGGCGGTGAAGGAGTTGGACTCCCTCTCCTGGCTGTTCCACTGGCTGGCCACCGCGCTGCTGCGCGACAAGAAGACCATCCAGGCCGAGGAGGAGGACCTGCGCTAAGCCCCACGCCGGCACCTGTCTTCCAGCCCCTCTGCTTTCCCCAGAGGCCCCTCCAGACACTGCTTGAGCCCAGAGAGGTGGCCCAAGACCTGGCTGGGACCTTCTCTCCCTCTCCCCCAGGAGTCTCGGAGGCCACAGTGCAGGCTCCACACTGCCTCAGGGCCATGGAGACCGGCCTGCTGGCGAGCCAGGCACCCTCTGTTCTTGTACCCGTGGTCCCTCCCCTGCCCATTCAGTTAAGCCCCAAAGAGACCCTTTTCCACCCCGAAACACAAAGTCTGTGGCATAGGCCTATGAGCTGTGGGTGCTGCCAGGGGGTGGGGTCAGCGTCTGATCCTCCATCGCCTGACCGGCTGGGGCTGGAGCATGAGGTTGGTTTCTGTCTCCCCACTCTGTCCCCCAGCCAAGTGCTGAGCGCATGTAGCAGCAGCTGAGATTTGCTCTCCAATGTGAGGGGAGCTTCCCACCGCCCCCCCTCCCCCTCTACCCGCCTGCACCGGAAGCCTCCCAGCCTCCCGCAGCCCAGCCTCCCAGGAGAGACCCAAGCCCTGGAGCAGGACGTCATCCTGCACCTGCCCCACATCTGCTCCCGCCATTGTGCTTTGAGGTTTTGTTGGTGGGAAGCGGCAACTGGCCCCCCAAAGAAAAGAAAATACAACACTTTCCTGCACACACGCACAAAAAAGAAATTTGATATCGTAAAATATATAAATGACACGCCCCATTGTCTTCAGTAAACGCACATGTGTATAGCCCAGACATAACAAAAAGATTAATAAATATATAACATACATTTTATGGTAGGGTTGAACAAAGATAAATTTCATTTTATTACACTATTGGTAAAACTAGAGAAATATTTGGACTTCTTTCCCCAAATTTCCCACTAGGCCCATGTCCAAAAAAATCGATGTTAGAAAAATGCCATGTACATTTATCATGAAACTGGGAGTGAGTGAGGCTGTGACAGGGGTCTGTGTGTCACAGCAGGGGGGCGTCCTGGACGGGCACTCGCCCACGCTTTACGGGAAGAGGGATGGGGAAAACACACCTAGAGCTGAGGCATTTTTCTAGGCTAATTGGGATGTGGCGATATTGTAGTAGAACCCTCCCTCTGGCTGTTCTTAACCAGTTTCCAATGATGGCAGCAGAGAAATCTCACCTTGTGGCTTTTCCTTGGCTAGGAAACGATGTGTCTCCGGGGATTAGCCTTGGCTCTCAGCTAATTTCATCTTTGCCAGTGATGCATTGGCCAGACATATCCTGGGGAGAAGCATCTGTAGGCTCCTACCATACAGTTTTCATAACTTCATTAGACACTGTCTCTGGGACCGCACCCATGAAGACCCTCCCAAAATACACACTCACCCCACCTGACCCCTCTCCCCTCTACCATTTCCCCATCCCCGCTGCCTCTCTATCTAGGGCTCTTTCTCAGGTTCCCTTTCCCAAGCTCTTATCCTGTTATTCATTTCTCATCTCTTGTTCTCCTAGCCATCTTGTTGTCATCCTCTTTGTCTCTGTTTCGTCCTCCATCTCCTCTACTTCTTTTATCCTGCCTTCCTGTCTATTTCCCCTGTCTCTCTCTCATCTCCTTAGTGTATTCTTTGGGGATGGATGCCTCTCTGAGCATATTCTCAACTGATTTCAACAGCTTTCCTCAATGTCGCCTCTTTGCCCCACTGCACACCTCACCCTGTGCCTAAGACGAACCTTTGTATTCTAAACACATCATCCCCAGTAGGAAGGTAGAGTGGGTTAGACAGGTAGATACCTCATAGAAAATCAATCTCCTATTGATTTATTGCTATCAGCAACACACTCAGGCTGGATTTTCAAGGGCCTTGTCTTTTCAGAGTTTCCTGGTTTTAAGGCTTTTGTTTGATTTATGATTAAAGCCAGTAAATTGTTTCCTTTAAAATAGGAGGCCAAAAGCTAATTTTATCTCATTAAAATGAAGGCTGTTCCTTTGAAAATCTGGCCAAAAAATATTGGTGGAATTGCTCTATTCGTCAAGGCTCAAAAGACCAAGAGAATGCATAGCTTTAGGAGGGAAAAAAATGGCAGTGTTGTGGCTACAATCTAATGATTGAGGTAGATGTCAGAGCCAGCAACTGATATCACTGTGATGAGTTACCAGGCCTGCGTTTCAGAGATGAAGGGGTTGAGGAAATTAAGCCTACAGTACACAAATGCATCATCTCCTCACTACTGTTTCACTGTCTGTGGGAAATAGTTCAGAGTCAGACCCCAGGAAAGAGGGCCCCTTGGGGTTCTGTTGGTGGGTGCTCTGCTCGTGGAGTGAATGGGAACACGGTTCCACACAACACCACCCCCAAATAATATTAACAATATGATAATGAAAACTGAGCTCCTGGATTAGGTGCCCGCTTTCCCCTTTTTTCAAAATGCTGCTTGGTTCTCACACTGAATTCTCTTAGCATCAAAGTGGGAGTTACACATAGTGCTTATCTGTGTTGTCCTTGACAGGATTTCAAATGAAGCCAAATTCTTTCCTCCCCCTCGAACCAGACAAGAAGTTATCGCCTTCATGTTTCATTACTGAGTCCTATCAGCTGTCTCATAATTCCCCATTCAGCGTGTGAACGTGGGGTTCTTTCTGCAATTAGAGTTTACATTATCTGATTTCTTTCAGGTTCTCTTATTGGATGAAAGAAGCATAGTTGGCATTCATTGGAAATTATGATCATGAAAATGACCCTAGCCATCCATCGTGGAACTAAAAATATGTGGTTTACTAATTACAAAAGCCATTATGACAGATTAAATCTTTATCTCTTAATGGGCAGCAAGCTCAGAGTTTCCTTGTCTGAAGGGTGTCCTTAAATCAATGGTTCCCTTTGTGCTAGAGTCTAAGGAATCTGCTTTTGCTACTTGACAAATTCAATAGGAACTGCTAGCAATATAAGAAATACTTTGAAATGGGTAAGGGCACTATCTAAAAATGAAAAGAATACCAACCAGTTAATTGTTTAAAGTGCATAAATATTTGTTTTCAAGTATACGCACACATGTGCGATTGTATACACACACACACACACACACACACACACACCTCATGACATTTACATTTTCCCAAATGATCATAGAATGTTCACATTGAAGAAGATTTTAGAGATCAATCAGTGGTTCTCAAGTGTAGCTTGCAGCAGAAACACTGGGAGGGCTTGTTAGAACACAGCTGGTGGCTTCACCCCCGAGTTTCTGATTCAGCAAGTACAGGTGAGAACCTCTGACCCATGCCAACACTCTTAATTTACAAACTAGAAACCTGCACGTTCAATGCATCGCCCAGTACTAAGCTCCTTGGGAGTGGGTGAGGTCAGAAAAGAGCCCGGCTGTCCTGCTTCTAGTTTCAGTCTTCTACGGCACGGCACTGCTTCTCACACTCTAATGTGCAGGCCAATGACCCGTAAAAGGATTTGTGACTCCGGAGGTCTGGGCTGAGACCCTGTGGAAACATTCCCAGCGAGCTCCCAGGTGCTGTCCTTAAAGCTGGACCACAGATATGCTTCGAGTAGGAAGGTCCTACACTGTGTTACACAATAGTGTTGTCTTTTTCATGTTAATTATTTACACTCAAAAAATGTGCACCAGATTTTTTTTTATAACAAACTTTATTTTATCGCAGTTTTAGGCTCACAGAAAAATTGAGCAGAAAGTGCAAAGACTTCCCTTATGCTCCCTCTTCCCGCCCCATGCACAGTCTTTCCCACTATCAAGATCCCTCACCAGAGGGATTGTGAACCTACATCAATGCATGATCACCCAAAGTCCGTTGATTGCATGAGGGTTCATAATGATCCTGGCAAGTTCTATGGGTTTTAACAAACGTTTAATGGCAGGCATCCATTATTATGCTATCATACAATATAGTTTCACCGCCCTAAATGTCCTGGGTGCTCTGCCTATTCACCCCTTCCTCCCGCTAAGCCCTGGCAACCCTGATCTTTTTTACTGTCTCCATTTTTTTGCTTTTTTTTAAAAAAGAAAGTCATATATTTGAAATTATGCAATATATAGCCTTTTCAGTTTTAGTTCTTTCACTTAGGTTCCTCCATGTCTTTTCATGACTTGAGAGCTCATTTCTTTATGGTGCTGAATGACATTCCAGTGTCTGGATGCACCTCAGTTTATCTATCTAAATGCTGAAGGACATCTTGGCTGCTGCCAAGGTTTGGCAAATAGGAATAAACGTCCCTGCGCAAGTTTTCCTGTGGACATAAGTTTTCAGCTCCTTTGGGTAAATACCAAGGAGTGGGATTGCTGGGTCAAATGGTCCGAGTAGTTTTATAAGAAATGTAGCTGGAGCATCTTGTATTCCCACCAGCAATTCATGAGAGTTCTTATTGCTCTGCAGTCTCACAGCATTTGGTGTTGCTCAGTGTTCCAGATTTTGAGCATTTTAATAGGTGTTTGGTGATATCTCATTATTTTAATAAGGTCCTTTACCCATTTTCAACCAGTTGTGGGTTTTTATTTTGAATTTCAAGAGTTCTTTCAGTATGTTGGATATTAGTGCTTTATAATGCATGCCTTTTGCGAGTGTTTTCTCCCAGTCTTTGGGCCTCATTCATTTCTTGCTTAGGTTTTTATTCTTTCATAAGTTTAAGCTTTACTGATTGGCACTAATTCTATATTATGAAAGTATGTGAATTATTAAAAATATATTTTAAACTACTATTTTATTATTTCAGGAGGAAAATGTACTCTGAATATACTGACCATCTTTGTGGATGTGTTAAAACTATTTTAGTGAATAGTTATTAAATAGCCATTGCTAGCTTGTATATGTACCCATTCATTCAAGAGCATTTATTAAAAGTACTTTTCCTGTGCCTGACACTTGGAACATGGGAGTCATAAGACCCAGTCTCTGCCATCAAGTCTAGTCAGGAAGGCAAGTGTAAAATGAAGTGCAGAGTGCGCTGCCGTAGGTGTTAGCACAGCAATACGTACAGAAATGGAACGAGTACTGGAGGGAATGAGTGTTTAAGGATGACTTTCCAGAGGAGGTGACTTCTAAGCTGGATATAAAAATACACTTGGGAGTTTGACAGATTTTGAGAGGGGGAAGGAGGGAGAGACGGACATTCCAGACGGAGAAGTCATAGAGCCCCAGACTCGAAGAGGAAAGGCCTGAGGAGGAAGCATAGAGGAAGGTTCACGTTTAGGAAGGTGAAGGAGGAAGAGAAAAGCAAAATAGAGGAAGTGCATCTTCAGAGCTACTAGTAACTTCTAAAATGAAATGTAATTGTCCTGTGTTCCAGCAGATACAAATAATGAGCAACTAGCTTTTTTATTTATTTGAGAGAGAAAGAGAGACAGAAAGAGAGACAGAGAGAGAGAGAAACAGAGAGAGAGACAGAGAGAGAGAGAGAGAGAGAGAGAGAGAGAGAGAGAGAGAGAGAGATTTGATCAGCTGCCCCAGGACCTTCTGGTGTGCAGAACAACACCCCAGTGAACTGAGCCACACCAGCTAGGGTGCACACCAGCTTCTTATCAGCTAAGAAAACCCAACACATTACAGCTCCATAGGACTAATTGTTAAGGCAGACAGACACACTGGCTAAAACTCCAGGGATGCATATAGATTTAGAAGTTGTAATTTTAAAAACATTATCCCTCTTAAGCAATTAAAATGTAAACCAATACATCTAGCCCTGGCCAGCGTGGCTTGGTTGGGTGTGTCCTGTGCACCAAAGGCTCACTGTCCCGTTCCGGTCAGGGGACAGGGCCTGGTTGCAGGTTTCTGTCCCTGGTCAGGGTGTGTACGGGAGACAACTGTTTGACTTTCCTCTCTCACATCGATGTTTCCCTCTCAAATCAATAAAAAATACAATGTAAACCAATAGATGATCATCTATTTTAAGTGAGATATATTTTTAAGCAACCCAATCACATAAGATCAGTTTGTTAGACTGTGAGCTTTAGAAAGGCAGGGACTGTAAGATCCATAATCTTTTAAATATTAACTAATATTTTACTTAAGTTTCGCCCTTTACTTTCTTTTAAAACTTATATATGTTTTTAAAGAAAGGACTTCTTTTCTTTCTACATTTATTCTCAGCCTAGCTGAGTTGCAAACCCTGCTCTTTTTGGCAGCTCGCTTCTCTTCAGGGAGCGATCTTTCTCTGACTCAGACATTTCTGCCTTTTCCCCTCTCTCGTGTAAGACCTCTACCTAAATTTTCCAGCTATATTTAAGCTAAAATATCCCTTCTTTCCTGTGTGGGTAATTCATTTTTTTCTAGTTTATTTTCTACTCTGCAGTCTCCCTGTCCTTCCTTGAGAGAACGACCTTTTATAGAACTTGGTTAGCTCAACATATATGTGTACAGTGATTTAGAGTTATGTTGTAAATTTTATTCAAATATGACTTTTTAGGTTAGGAGAGAATACTGGTAAATACCCAGACTCTCTTCAACTGTAAACTAAACCCATTATCTGTTTTCTATCTAAACTTTTGTCACCATGAATAGTTAAATCCTAAACATTGTTACCAATTTAAGAAGTATTCAGTATTTAATTCATATCTATGGACTGGCCCTTATGTAAACTCATAAATTGTTAGATGTTAAAATAAAACATATAAATATAGAAAAATAAACTTTTGATACCATTAATCAGGAGGAAGAATATAATAAAGATAAGAACATTAATCAATGAAATTAAAAACAGAAAAACAATAGAGAAAATCAATGGGATAAAACACTGATTCTTTTAAAAAAATCAATAAAGTTGATAAATCTCCAGCAAAACTGAAAGATAGAAAGAGAAGATACAAATCACCAAAATCCGGAATAAAACAGGCTATCGAAACAGATCCTGCAGACATCAATGACAAAGGAATACTACAAACAACTTTATGCTCATAAATTTGACAACTTAAGAAATGGTCTTAAAGATCACATGCTACTAAAAGTCAACCAAGTCAAAAATAGGCAGCTGAATAATCCTAAAAACACCAAATTGAGTTAATAACTTAAAAGCGCCTGAAAAATAAATCTCTAAGCACAGATGGTTTCACTGGAGAAATCTACCAAACATTTAAGTAACTAGTACCAATTGAACACAATCTCTTCCAGAAAAATAGAAAAGGAGAGAACATTTTCCAGGTTATGTTATGAGGCTTCTATTACCCTGATACCCAAATCAGATAAAGACAATACAGAAAAAGAAAACTAAAGGCCAATATTTCTCATGAACATATTACATTAAAAAACCCTCAACAAAACAGCAAATCAAATTTACAAATGTGTAATAATAATTATATAACATGACCAAGTGGGACTTATTTCAGGTATGCAAGGCTGGTTCAACATTTGAAAATCAATCATGTACCATATCAATAGGCTAAGGAAGATCATATGATTATATCAATTAATGCAGAAAAGGCATTTGACAAAATACAACTTCCAATTATAATTTTTTTAAAAAAAAAAACCTTGGCAAACTAGTAATAGAGGGAAAACATCAACTTGATAAAAATCCATCTACAAAACACCTATTGCCAATATCACACTTAATAGTGAACGACTCAATACAAGGAAGTCCATTCTCACCTTTTTTATTCAACACAGTAGCGAAAGTCCTAGCCACTGCAATGAGGAAGGAGGAGAGAGAGGGAGGGAGGAAAACAGGGAGGGAGGAAGACAGGGAGCGAGGTAAGAAAGGATAGCCATCAGATAGGAAACATTGGTCTGGTGGGGTATTGGGTTTCAGGATAACTGCACTGTAATACTAGGGATGTAATGGGCTTCCTAGTGGTATCTAAAGAAAAAGAGAAATTAATACTCATCATCAGAGGACAGTGTTATTAGGAGTAGATCTTTACCAAAGTCAGTGTGAAGATATATCAGATGTAAATTACTTTCACTTTGTGGCTGTTTGTACCTGGTATCTACTGTTAATCCTCTAAGGCAGTGTTTCTCAAAGTGTGGTACTCCTACCCCCCGGGGTACGGGAAGAGTTTGGTGGGGGTATGTGTTGCACCGGAGTTTGGTGGAGATATGCACTACACCGTGCTTAGCTGCGCCTAATTCTACGTTCTCATGAGTCAAGTCAAGACAGTCTTGTGAAGCGTGAGATGGTCCGGTGTGCAAATAAATGTTATTTATAATATAACTTTTATTTATATTTTATTATGAATAATTTTATTTTTCATTTATTATTATTTTGTGTATGTACCAAAAATAATAAATAAATATATTTTGATTTTTATTAAAATACATCCATTTTTTTGATGAGGGGTACTCAGCGTTACGAAAATTATAGAAGGGGTACACATATGTCAAAAGTTTGGGAAACACTGCTCTAAGGAGTTTAAGAGAGGTCTTGGATTTTTTTCACTTGCATATTAGTTAATTTGAGACATGTTTTTTGAGGCTAATTTATAGACTTTCACACTAAGTGTTAAGTAAAGTCTTAATGTCAGGCAAAGTGTCTACTCACAAATTTGCACTTTTTCTTTCTCCATTCCCCCAGCATCTGGACACCCTGGTGTGAGTGTATGTGTGGGCTGGAGTTGGGAAGGGTAAATAAAAGAAAGTGATCAGACCACATAGGATCTATTGAAAAACTGATATTAAGTTTTCTAGAAACTCTAAGGACCATATCCAATAACTAAAAAGTAATTTCCATCATAGTAAAAGGTAGCTAAACCAAATGTAATGAACCATGCAATTGTAAAACAATGTTCAGTTTGAATGTGAAGGTTGATCAAGTCCAAAACCTGGGTTATCAATTTCTTCAGATAATTTTCAATAGCTCTGGCTTTGAATTTGAAAAAAATATTACACATTAAAATAGTTAGCCATCATTACGCCCACCTCTAATTTAACTAATGAATGACATAATAAAAATCACATATAAATAAGGTCTTAAAGTGCAAACACAAAGCCCTCACAACCCCTTCCTGCTCCTCTTCCTTTCTATTTCCATAAAGGTATTGTATATTCCTAAAACAGACCTGTTTCAATCAGCACAGTTCAAAAAAGAAACATTTAGATCAACAAAGAATGTTTTTAATTTAGTCTGATGAGCTGAATTTCAAATAGCCATGTAGATAGGATGCTTGAGAGTCATTTTCTTATACACACACACACACACACACACACACACACACACACCTTTGATGGTCACAAAGCAAACTCTTGTAATCACAAGATTGCAGGACTGAACTCCTTGGGAGACATGCCATCTAAGAATCCACAACTTCAGAGAAATTTAATTACCATGTTGCCCCACGGAGCTTACCCTCAACTCTGATGAGTAGATTTCATGTTAACCTTATAAACAAAATGTCTAAACTCTTATTGCTCAGAATAAAGAAGAAAATGACTGCATGTGTTCTCAAGTAATCAGCCCCATAAAGAATCCCCGAAGAAAACAATCCGATCTAATAAAGAGAAGAATATGCTAATTGACCCTCATGCTGCCATAAAGATGATGGTGTCCACAGCCAATAGAGGGAATATGCTCTCACAGAGGGCAGCACCCACAGCCACAAGATGGCGGTGCCCAATCCCCTCAGCTCCACTGGGGCAGCAGGAGCCCAGCAAGACCCAGCCCACCTCCAGGCAGACTCAGCTGCTCCATGCCTGCCTCCGAAGTCCCCTAGTCCCATCAGCCCCCCAGCTACCCAGGACCGACCTGAGGTGCAGGCAAGCCTTGGATGGCAGCTGCCCAGCCGCCCAGGGCCGGCCAAGGCTTGCACTGCCAGCAGTGGCAACAGCAGAGGTGTGATGGGGCGTTGCCTTCCCCTGATCACCGGGTCACCTCCTGCCCCTGAGGGCTCCTGGACTGTGAGAGGGGCAGGTTGGGCTGAGGGACCCCCTCTCCAGTGCAAGAATTTTCATGCACTGGGCCTCTAGTGGTTTATAAGTTGATATGGTAATGTCAAATAGCAGATACCATGCAAAAATATTCAGTATGAGTTTTCTTCTGCATGGCAAGGTCTAGTTCAGTCACCTGGATAAACTGGCCTTTGAGATACATTATGAGTATGAGATCAGCAATTTCTTCCTCAGGCGGTAGTTGACATAGAAACACCTGAAGCCCGTGCTCTTTGGAATAGCTGTAGTTACAATGATTTTGAAGCATGCATAGCTATTTGAGTAATATTGAGTACAAAACTTTAAAGCATCATCCCCAAATTATGCATTGTTCCACAACGGACAAATCACTCCACGCCGTGCCTGACAGTTGCTCTCCGGGACCAGATTAGTAACTCTCTATTCTGTCACTCCTAAAATCTATGATTACCTCGGTGTCCTAGCACAAACGGAAAGGTAGTTAAAAAACAACAGTAAAGGCAACACAGGAGACTGAAGAATCCAAGGAAACCAATTGTTCTGAATCTTTATCTTTTACAAGTGTTAACAGATTGGAATTGTGGGTTTGTAGTTTTTGGCAAGCATGTTTATTCTGCGCTGATGGAAATATTTGGCTTTGCAAAACGTGTTTTAGTCAGGTAGACTCATAATCCAGGCCATCCATCACTGGAGTAATGTCAGGACTAGAATAGTTTGGCAGGTCGAGGAGAACATGAATTTCCCGGATAGCAAAGAGCAGACCCTCATTGAGCAGGTATCTGGGGGTGGTTCCACATGGCCCAGCTGCTGGCTATTACCTCCTCCCCCACCCAGAGGCACCTATCTGCAAATCCCAGAGCGACTCGGGCCTTCCTGACTGTGCACAGGACCACAACTAGCTTGCAAACTGGCAAGAGGTCTGCTGAGGGTCTGGGCTGGTCTGGGACGGCCTGAGCAGGTGGACAATCCTAACTGTTGCTTTGCTGGCCAATCCCAGAGGTCTCTCAAGGCAGATGGGGCATGGCCCAAGCCTAGAGTAAGAGTCTCCCACAATGGTCAGGTCACACCACTCACTCCCCCAGCAGAAGTGGCCGTTCTTTGCTGACACATAGGACAGTTCCATGCCGTAGGTCTGGCCACGTGGTGGTGGTGAGTGGGGGAAAGGGAGGGGGCGGGTAGATGACGTCAGAGCACACATTGTCCTCTGTGGGTCGAACTCGGTGTCCATGGCAAAGTCCCCAAGCTGTCCTTTGCATCTGCCTACCATAACTCGCATAGATGAAGATTTTGTCACCATACATATGCAAAGATCCTCCCTTGCAGGGGGCAGCCAGGCCAGATGCGGCATGTTAGGAAGCCCTGAGACAATTTGCTGTCACGTGACGCTGCAATATCGCTGCTACTGAGCAACAGGAAACGGGCTGAAGGTGAACTCTTGTGAACTGAGCCTCGAGCACCTGGCCCCAAGTCCCCTGTTCCTGGACTCGCTTCCATTCAAGCTGCACAGCACGGAAGTTTGGCAACCGGCTGACGATCCATCTGTGCTGGAGCAGACAATATTAATGGGCAGTTAGGGTCAAATGTGAAAATATCTTCCCATTCTCTTGGGCCAGGTTTAAAGCACGGTTGGCCTTTCATTTACATCCTGTCACTCTTGGGGATGAGCTTCCAGTTACGTAGGCTTGTGGTAAAATCCTTCCACCAGGTGTTTTTTTTAAAATATATATTTTATTGATATTTTACAGAGAGGAAGGGAGAGGGATAGAGAGCTAGAAACATCGATGAGAGACAAACATCGACCAGCTGTCTCCTGCACACTCCCTACATGGGATGTGCCCGCAACCAAGGTACATGCCCGTGACCGGAATCGAACCTGGGACCCTTCAGTCCGCAGACCGACGCTCTAACCACTGAGCCAAACCGGTTTCGGCTCCACCAGGTGTTTTGCCTGTTTCCAGGCCATTTGGTTTGGAACTGCCTAGTTTCTCTTCCAGTGTGGCAGGTCTGTGTTTTCACGGTGTGTGTGGACTGATGCTTCTTCGTGGCGATCTATGCCCATCCTGTCACCTCCTCGTTGAAGCCCAAGAGGATAGGATCCCCCACTGTTCCTTCGAGGCCCAGACCTCTGTGGTGTGTTCTGGGGGGCGACGGGGGGGCGTTCCTATTAATAGATGAAAGATGAATTTAAGGGAGAGACTATTTAAAGATTCGCTCTTGTGGCGCACACAGAAAGCTGGCGCTCCGGTTCCCGCTTGTGGAGTGTCTGGGACGGGAGGAATGCCGGAGCGCAGCTGCTTCTTATTTGGCTCGCCACGACGCACTTCCCCTCGAAATGCTCGCTGTGGAGGTGTCACGTGGTTCCTGCAGCTGAAGGAGCCTTTTTCTCTAGCTTGACTTTTTTTACATGCAAAATAAGTCAGATGCATTAGCTAAGAGTACCTTAATTTTAAGCTTTAAAGATAAAATTAAAAAGCAAAAGACTTGTTTTCTTTTGCTGGGTTAGGAAGGGGCTCCTTGTATAAGGTGACGAGACGTCCCGCTTTTGGCGGGACGGTCCCGATTTTTAACATTTTGTCCCGCGTCCCGCAGCGTTTCTACTTTTTTTTTTTTTTTAAACGCCACGGGATGCGGGACAAATTGTTAAAAATTGTCTGGTCACCTTATCCTTGTAGGCAAAGGGGTTCCCAATGTTTCAGCTTGATACCAGGTCTGTCGCCATCATTGCTCAGTGGTTTTTCTTTCTGATTACCTTATGTTTTTAAGGTCTTACTCTAGGCAGTTTTGAATGTAAGAAACAAAACCAAAACAAAAATCTGTTTGAAAAATTATGCTAGAAAGGAGGAAAAAACACACTTATCTTTATAAAACTAAAACCCAAGTATTTTAAACTGATTTTTCCCACCCAATTTCTGGATCCCTTTCTTTTTAAAAAATATATTTTAATTGATTTCAGAGAGGAAGGGAGGGGGAGAAGAGATAGATACATCAGTGATGAGAGAGAATCTTTGATTGGCTGCCTTCTGCACACCCCCCACTAGGGAATGAGCCCACAACCCAGACATGTGTCCTTGACCAGAATACAACCTGGAACCCTTTAGTCCGCAGGCCGACGCTCTATCCACTGAGCCACACTGGCTTGGGCCTGAATCCTTCTCTAAGACTGTATCTAAACTTTACGTGCATATTGGAATTAACTCTGAGCAGTGTCTAATTCTCATACTTGTGTGTCTTGGGTAGGAGAACCAACTGTCTAGTTTTTGCAACATGCTGAGATTTAAGGAGAAAGAAGAATTTAGGGAAAACAGGATTCATGGGTGACCCTCCAGGGAGAGCCTCCTGATTTCCTTCCCTACGCTCACGGAGGCCGAGTCTCTCTCTGCACAGACTCTTCTAGGAGGATCACAGACAGGAGATGCGGGAGGATGTGTCCTGTGGAGACATATTTGAGATGTATGACCTAGCGTTAGCCCCGTTTCCAGCCTCCTGGAGCCACCCTTTCCTTGACGCTCCAAATAAATGGGTTCAATTCCCTGATCCCAGTGCCCCTCCCCCTCTTTTCGCAAACAACCCATAGGGATTTGTTTTCCTGGTTTATCTCTTTGCCTGAATCCCCGAGTGTATGTGGCAGCCTACCTACCCCTCCCCACATCCCCTGTTCCCACTCTGGGGGGCACTGAGGGCTGCCTCACTGGACAAAGCTAGCAGGCGCTACTCACTTTGGCGTCTGTGCGAATGGTGTCCTCCGGACCGCATTGAAGTAAATGGTGTCTTCGGTCCTGGGCAACATGATAGCTGGAAAAAACACCCCCCCTCTGTCCCCACCATTTGTGAAAGTACTATTAGTTTGATATAGAAGTCTCTCGAAGATTTGACTAATAGAAAGTAATTACATCACAGGGTGGAGAACCCTTTTAGACTAAGTGGGGATAGGGGTGGGAAGGGTCTCAATTTTCAGAGCCAAACACACCGAGGCCATTAGGATATTTTCTTTTTTTAAAAAAACATTATTGAAAAGAATCCTGTCTTCTTCCTAAGCCTTTGCCTCAAAATGCTAAAATGTCAGGTATTTTTTATTGCCTCTACGGATAGTTTGAGGAGAAAGGAGGGAATGGTGAGTTGAGACCATAGAGACGATTTAGGAGGATGGCAAAGCCCCAAACTAAAATCCCTGAATTTATTCCCTACACACCCCTTCCCATTATGTATTCAGCCTTCCCCGGCCTGAGTACCAGGGAAAATACAGCTTTCAGAGGGTTATTCAGAAACAAGTGCCTCTTATCTAACCAATGTCAGCCAGTTGTTTACTCTATTGATTTGTAAACCCCCCCCCCCCCCACCTTGCCTTAGGTCTTTCTTACATTGCCAATTAGCTTGTTCCTAATGTCCTGTCACCAACACTGAGATCCCCTTATTAGGGATTTATAACTGCAATCGCACTTTCATTATATTTTTTTGAGATGTGAAGTTTCCCCCTACTGTGCAATTCTTCTCACTTGAGCACCAACATATTTAATTGAGTGTAAAGCAAATAAATGTTTCTTGTATAATGATTTACAAGAGCTTAATTCAATCCAAAGCAAGGTTTGCAATTATTCTTTATCTTCCAGATAGCTACTTCACTGAATATGAGATGAATTAGCATCGTACCTATAAATTTTCTTTTATGGCATGCTAAAGTTAAGTAAATTGAGCAAAGGCCTTCACCTATGGAAAAATTAGAAAGGAAGTGTTTACATATACTGAGTCCAAAATAGTTAAGTAGGCAGGAAAGTCTATTCCTGTTAATAGAACCTTAGTTGGCTGCTCCAAACTACCTTATAAAAAGAACACAATGAAAATATAAAAGAACACAATGGAAACAGAAAGATGAGCCACAGAATAATCAATTGAATTTATGAACATACTTAGAAAAAACATTGAAGTCTGTGAAATGATTTTTTTATTTACATTTAAGAAATACAGAGAAATAGATCGCCTTCATAAGAACTTTAGATGAACTTGCCCTCTCTATGGTCTTAATAAAAAATCACTTGTGTCCCATACTGCGTTTTCATTTGCAACTTGAAAATTAGATTGAAATACTGCATAGAATCTATACTATTTAAAGGGGGGGGATCATAGTATGAAACAGTGAATTTAAAGGTATCAGAAAAAAAGGACTGAGTTGAAAAGACAAGAGACGAAATTATTGAATGTTTAATTCAGCTGACACAATGTTGCCTTCCCGATCCCAATGTGGCCTGACATGTGTGTCTTTTGAGCTCACTTGTTGAACATACATGGCAGGCATTTAAATGAGTTCTGCAGGAACAGCTAGCTTACCTGGTCACGCGTGTGCCTTCTAAAATATAGGCTAATCACGGGGGAGGTGAAACCTAAGTGTGAGAAAAGTCTTCAGTGTAACCCACACATTTCAAAGGACAGGGTCTTTCACGGCCTGTCTTATTAGAATGTCCAAAGCCTACTTCATATCGGAGAATGGCTGCCTGGCGCAGCTCTCTTCCTCTGCTGGAGGAGCAGACGTAAGGACTTGCGAAGTTAAGAGTGCAGCTCTGTTAGGATCGCCCTTGGACTTCCCGGTCAGAAAGACAGAAGGCAGAAGGCCAGGCTAAGTTGGTGTGATAGGACGCTGCCTCAGACTGTTCTTTGAGGAGTTTCTAAAAGCAACTCTGGCACTGAACACCTCCATAAGAAAGGGCCTTAACGCCACTCCATAATATTCATCCCATTTGCGCAAAGAGGATCCCCACCAAATTCAGGATCAGGCTCTTAGCTGCACATATCACCCAAGACACGTACCCAGTGGTGACCTCACTTGTATAATTTTATCAGCTTCACCCCAAATCCTATTAGTATCTAAATGGAGGGGGGGAGAGGCACAAGACAAGTACATTTTGGTGTCAAGTGTTGGGTGGAGACACACAGCCCAGGTCTACAAGCAAAGCGTGGTCCCAGGGAGCCCAGGCCAGGATGTGGATAGTCAGATTCCAGAGGAGAGAGAAGGTAGGGCTTATTTTGACAGCCGGAGGGCAGTTGAAAAGTAACATGAGTTGGCTGATGCCGAACATGAACGTGGCCTGCCCCATCTTTTTTTCCCCCCAGTCAAGTACCAGCCCTGGGCTTCAGACACTCTTCTGCTTCGCCATGCTGAACTGGAACCTGCCATCAGGAGTCCGTCTTCTTTGTTAGCAAAGAAGCAGGGCTTGCTGTTTTCATTGGCCAGGGTTCTTATTTGGCTAAAAATCTGCTACAACTGGAGATTCTATTACAAAACCAGCTCGTGTTATTTTGTTATTTTAAAAATAGAACTGAAGGGAAGAATAAAACAGAAGTTGAAGTTGCCCCTGCTGCCTCCCTGGGGTCACAGTCACACAGGCAAGGCACCTGCACATCCTGCGGAGCTCGGGTTATCTGGGAACAAGGGCTGTGCGGCCGTCAGCACAGGATTCACTTCCTTTACTTTCCGCTCTGATTTTTTTTTTCCCAAGGAAACTTCTAGAGTTTTAAAAATTATCTCCCAGCTCCCAGGCACAAAAAGGCCAGTGGAGAGGAAATTAAGCCAGGTGATAAACCACCACAAGAAGGGATCCTTCCCCCACCCCCAAGTTTTCTTGCTGGGAGAAGGTCATTGGTCAGGCTTCAGTAGCTTGAAGTGTCATAAACACCCCCCTTTTGCTTGCAGACTACCCCCCAAATGGGCTGATTCTACCTGTGGGTTTACTAATGATACCAAGACAAAAATAAACAACGAAACTATTTTGAAAATTCTAGAAGAATCCTTGGAAAACAATTCAGAGCAGAAAGTAAAGGAAGTGAATCCTGTCCACTGGGCTGATTAAAGAGAAGCAGTTGTAATGTCAGTCTTTTCCAGGACTCCCAACGCCCCACAGAGTACAGAATTAGAGGGGCTCGTGAGCCTCTTGATCTAGACAAATGGACAGCACACATCTGCCTGAAGGTGAAGAACTGTTTCACTAACTGTCTTGTGTGGCAATCGACAGAAGCTAACAATAAAAAATGGCAAGAGATGTAGGTTAAGAGGTCAGTCATCTGCCAAGACCTGTAAGCCTGGAGCGTGATTTGAATGTCATGCAGCAACACAAGAGAAGGCGATGCGCGTGTGTGATTGTGGGGGCAGGCCTCAGCCATCCTGGGCCAGATAATTCATGTTGATGTTTCTTCTCACGTGGCACTTCCAATCCTGCCTTGCTGCTGCCTATTTTCTCCCACCCAGTGTGGATAGACATGAGGAGGTGTGCAAGATGAGGGTGTTAACTGGCCCTTGTCCTGGCCTTTCATTCATAGTTTGTGATTAGGAAACTGCTGCAACAATAATAAAAGTCACCATGTATTGACGTTTGTTTGTTTATATTATTGGATCTAATAGCAAAATCAAAAGAAAATAAAAAACTAGAGACAGGCTAGATGTCCTTTAATACATTGATATATTAGGCTAGATGTCCTTTAATACATTGATATATTAGTCAGGCACTAAATAAAATGAAGTGGGCCTATATGTCTTTGCATGAAAAGATGTCCATAAAATGCTTTTAATTGTTAAAATAAAGAATTATAGTGGTCCCTTATTAAAAGAAAAAGAATTGTTTTGATATATGCGAGAGAAGGGATCTGGAAGTATACACTCAACATACTTGAAGTAGAGGTTTGAGAAGTGACATTTGGATTTTTATTTTTTAATTGATTGACTTCTTTACTACTTATATATTTTATAATGTGTATATATTAGTTTATTAATTTTTAAAATAGTCAGTAAAACTTTAATTTAGAAATGATGGAAATAGAGAAAACAAAATGGAAAGATCTGAGAGTTATGGTTCAAAAAATTACACTTTTGCATGCAAACTACCTTCTATGCCAGGAACAGTTAATATTATTGCAATTTTTTAGTTGGTGTCCAATTCTAGTGGGTAAGTTAAGTTTGATATTCTCTTTAGAATTTCCATGTGTGCATTTGTGTGTGTGTAGTGTGTGTGTGTATGTGTGTGTCTGTAACTTCTGCTAACACTGAGAAAATAAGCAGAGAAATTATCTAATCATTCCTAGTTTTCTTCACCTATTTTGGGAGGCCCTTATTATTTTTTTCTTTTTCCTTCCTTTCTCCTTTTTTTACACAGTTTTTATTTGCACTTAAATATCGTGTATTAGTTATAAGTCTTGATTCCAAGAGACAGAAACCCATCTCAAATGACCTTATGCTGAAAAGAGAAGCTGAGTGGAAATTTTTGTAATCATGTTCATAAGAAATCCAGGGGTTTAAATATTTCCATCAAGATTTTCTTTGTGTCAAACCTCTCAGCATTGATTTTCTCTATATTGGCTTCGTTCTCAATCAGACTGCCCCCTCAGGGTGGCAAAGATGGCAGCCACAGCTGCCCTAGCCTTCCACTACTCTCAGCCAGTAATAACCTAAGAACCCTAAGAGAACAGGAAAACATATCTCTATTTCAATCACCTCATCTCTGTGCAATCACTGTGGCCCAGAGGACGGGAGACTGATCAGCTAGTCTTGGTCATGTGCCTGACCCGATGGCAAGGGAGGCAGGTCAAACAATAAACCAATCTATCAACTGAGGAAGGGGGAGTTTCCAGAAGAAAAAGATAATAGTTGTTATGAGAAGGCAGAAGGTCTGCCAAGCAAGCAAAGACAACAGATACACACTGAACATAGGATCTAAAAGGTGTTACTATTTATAGGAAGAAGTAACAGAGCCTCCCTCGTCTTCTTGGTCTTAAACTCTTAAAAGTGTTGCCTCCTTCGGTTTCCATAAGTTCTTTGAAAAATCTCTCACTGGATTGGAAGGTGACTGCCTGTCTGTGTTTTTGTCCCCCCCCCCCCCCCCCCCGCCTTGTGTACTTGTGTATCCTGTTATGAGCAAAAGGCTCTTTCTCGGGTTTGCCCAACTGTCTGTGACTTGATTTCCAATGATTTATATCAAAAGGAAACTGGTAAAATGAAAAAATTCTGATTTTTAAAATACCTTATTTGATTAAAGAGGAAGAAAATGTACCATTTCAGACAGGCTTTTTAAAAGTCTTGAGCTGGCGAGTTATTGCATAAAAATAAGTTATGTTCTTTTTCCCTGAGCCAGCAGTTCTCTAAAAAAAGCAGGTGTTCCGGATACTAGAGATGACAAACAGCTTTATAACTTACACAGGGAAGAACAGAGGGCCGTGAACTCCTCTGCCAAGTGTTAAAGCCAAGGGCAAAATATTCCAAAATGGACTCTTCTGTAACCATTTAAAAATAGGGAAAGCCAGAGGATTAGTGAAACAGTAAGTATACAGCCTGGTCACTTTGAAGCCTGACATATTAGCTAGTTTGCTAAGGGCACATACATTTACACAGATCTTTTCGAGGGACAAGGCTGTATCTTCAGCCAAGTATGAAGATATAATAGCATTGTCTCTATCCTCAGCTCCCCTAAGCACCATCAACATCTGTTGTACAGTCTACATGAAGTGGGGCTATTGTCATGAAGTTTGCAGAATACATACTGGAGGCCTTAACCCCAAATTGTAATGGCTTATTTTCTGCTTGTTTTGTTGTTGGTGGGAAAAGAGGGAAGGGGAAGTTGGTATAGGTTTGGAGAATTATGCATGCTCTCCTGTTTAAAAAACAAACAATCTGAAGGATACTATATTCTGCAACCCCTCAGTCACTGGGCACAGGATGAAGTAGTGATTTGGTTTTTTTGTTTTGTTTTATTTTGTTTTAATTCTTCCAGTTTCCTTCTTTGGGAACATCTACAGAGCACCTCAGTAATTTCCTCCAACACTTATTGATGAGTCTTCTACCAAGTATCAACTTTTTCAGCACTATGTAACTGTCACATCCATCTGTCACCTTCCTCCTTAACCCATAGCTCTGTAACCACCTGCTATTCCTTTGATACCACTCCATCCATTTTGACAGAACCATTTAGAATGGATGCTTAGGGAACACGAATGAGGGAGGTGATTTTTCTCACTTCCTAGAACAGAGCTGTCAATAGAAATATAACGCTAGTGAAATATGTGATTTTAAATTTCAAAGTAGCTGAATACAAAAATGACAGACGTAATTAATTTTCAACATTTTATTTAATCTAGTTTTTCCAAACATCATACATTTATTAATGAGATATTTTACATTATTTTTTTTCTGTATTCAGACTTCAAATTCTGATGTGTCTATGACACCTATAGCCCATCTTAGTTTGTACCAGCCGCAGTTCAATTGCCCAATAACTACTTCTGGCTAGAGGCTGCTCAAGCATGTCAAACTCATGGCCTGCGGGCCGCATGCCTTGTTTATTTGGCCTGTGTTAGCCTTTGACTTTTACATGCTTGCTACTGAATGGAACAGTGAAGCCCTAGAGGGACCCTGTAGGCTACACTTAAATTATTGGTTGTGGGCTTCTTATGCTTTCATATAATACTATGTAGCTCTGAGTAGTTTAGCATACTATGAACAATAGAATTGTGTGTGTGTGTGTGTGTGTGTAACCCTTTTCCTCAAATCTGTACCAAGATTCCATATTCTTTTGCCCTAGTCAATCTAACTGCTACAAGCTATTGCCAAGGTCATGACAGAGTTCAGGAAAATATGGAAAGTTAGAGCTGAACCCAAATTTCTAGGTCACAATTCTTTAAGTTAAATTTCATATAAAATAGCAAGAATTTTCAGAATGTGTCTTTCTGGTTATTTATGATTCTCACAGGCCTTTTCATTACCTTCATGATTTTTTGCTACCTGACTTGCTCTTAAATATATTTTGTGTTCTGATCTCAATTCTCCAAGGTTTTGGAACAACTCATCTGCTTTCCACCTCAGCTCTATATTTCCACTCACACTGCTTGATCCTCATAGCAGGAAGGGTGCTGTAGGAGCTGCAAGTTGCTCTGAAGACTTGTTTCTTTGGGTTAGCAATATGCAGTGATATTGCTCTCACAGATGCTCTGCAAGCACTTTAGTATGTCAACATTTCCACTTGTGTTTCCCTAATGTATGGTTAATAGTGTTGCTGATGATTGTTTTTGTACATATGTGGTATCAGGCCAAGAGGTAAATTGCATATGACTCTTCTTAAATCACTTAGTTATTTGAGAACTACTCTGCACACTCTTGGTTCTGAGTGGTAGGTGGATGGATACTCAACATCCAAGCTGGATCTTCTGCCTGGAACTCTTCTCCTCTCACTGTTCACACGGTTGGCCTCTTCTCATTCTTCAAACCTCAGAGGCCTTTCCTGACCACCCAATGTTACATTAGATACTATGTTTGTAATTTTTCCCACAGCAATCTTTGTTTCAACCTCATAGCTCTTCACAACACTAAAATATACTTGTTTATGGAATATGTATAATGGGGTTCTGGCACATCTATTCTGTTCACCTCAGATATCCTAAACAGTTAGCACAGGATCCAGTATGCAGCAAGTGCTCAGAATAAATACACAACAAAGTACTTCTTTATTTTTCTAAGAACTGTGTTTTTCCATTTATATTAGATTAATGGTAAACCCATCAAAATCATATTGATGGCCCTAGAGTTAAATTGTTGATGATACTCCTCTCACTAAAGATGTTTCACTTTTTTAAATACTTCATCTATTCCTAAATTGTCAATAAATCACTTTTGGAGGTCTGGGAAGAAAGTAAAATACTGTTAACAAACCAAAGTTAATCAAATTAGAGGATTGAAATCTTTAAAAATCTGAAATTGCCAGAGAACCCATCACAATACTTTTATAAACTGAAAGGCTTTCCAAATAACATTTCACCTAATCTAAGTGATTATAAGAAAAGTAGGCTTTTGGGCAACTGTGCAGGGCCATATAGGAATCCAAGATGTGCTATTATTGTGGTTTGAGGAGCAAAGAATTCCAGGGCTATTTAATACCATGATACAAGTAGAGAAATAGATATACTTATAGCCATCGAGGCAACATTCAAAATCAGCTCCAGAATCCATATTGCCAATGAATTCACCAGATGCCATCAGCTTTCTAGAGTTCATTTTTTAAAGCAAAATTAATACTCTTAATGTGTTAGCTTATTTAATTATCATAATAATTCTTTGAAAAAGGTACTATCTATAATAATAAAAGCCTAAATGACCATCGAAATCAAAGGGACCACTGAACAGGCTGCCCTAAGTGTGTGTGTGGGGGAGGGTGGGGCAGTTGGGAGTGACCAGGTCGGCAGGGGTAACAGTGAGGGGTGACCAAATGACAGAGCAGCAAGCTGCGTGGGGCAACCAGGCTGGCAGAGGGGTTAGTGAGGGGAAACCAAATGATTGAGCAGCAGGCTTCATGGGGCAACCAGGCCCACAGGGGATGGGGGGCAGTAGGCGGTGACCAGGTCAGCAGGGGTCAGTGAGGGGAGACCAGGTTGGCAGAGGGAGACAGTGAGGGGCAATCAGGAAGGCAGGCAAGTGAGCCAGTGGTCCCGGATTGTGAGAGGGATGTCCGACTGCTGGTTTAGGCCCTGGATTGGAGAGGGTACAGGCTAGGCTGAGGGGACCTCCCCCCCCCCCCCTGCACAAATTTCGTGCACCAGGCCTCTGGTTAATGTATAATTTTGTAGTTATGGAAACTAAGGCCCAGGCACATTAAATAATTTTGTACATGGTAAAACATGAATCTGGGATTTGAACCCAGGAAATCTGACTCCCAGTTTAGTGACCTTAACCTCTCTGCTCTAGGGCTACCTTGGATTTTGAATTTAGTCTAGCAACAATTAAATTTTTCTATATTCCTCCCAGAATCCACCTTTGAAACATTTTTGCATAATTTATAAGAAATGTTTTTTTCATCAGCCATCAGCTTTTCTCATCCAATTCAATATCTGTTTAGCTTTTCTTTCCTTGTTGTCTTCTAAAAAGGACCATATGTCCCCCAGGTCAAGGAATTGGAAACCGGGAGCTATAAATTTGGGAAAGTAAGTAAAACTCACAATGTAGTCCTATTTAGAAGACTGAAAACTTTACTTAAGTTTCAGATCTAGTCTTTCTTCTCCAGAGCTGTTTGGAAATAGGATTTATTCTGGTTTGGAACAGTGGTGATTATAATTACTACTCATAACATTCACTGACAGATTTCTCCTGCCACGTAGAGGCAACCAATTCTAATGTCTTTGCATGGCTTATCCAAGGGGGAAAGATTAACCCACTAGAAGCTGCTTAAAGATAAAGCCAGGGACTAGTCCATTATAGCTTTTCTCCCTAAAGGCTCTAAATCCCTTTATGTCATTTCACAGCCATGCGCATCCAATAATCTCAAAATGCATGTTTTTGGTCTCAAGGTAAAATAGGTGAGTTAAAGGTGAATTACTTGAAAATACAACAGAACTCTGAGTCCAAGTGGATATACACTGAATGGCCAGATTATTATGATCTCTGAATGCATAATAATCTGGCTACTCAATAAATATATATATTAGAGGCCTGGTGCATGAATTCATGCATGGGTGGGGTGCGGAGAGCCTGGCCAAGGGGAGGTAACATGGGCGGTTGGCCAGCCTGCCTGCTGGTTGAACTTCTGGTCAAGGGGAAATTTTGCATATTAGCCTTTTATTATATAGGATATATACTGAGTGGCCAGATTACTTTGAGTTCAGAGATCATAATAATCTGGCCAGTCAGTGTATATCATAGTAATATGCAAAGCACAGATTATATACTATAATAATATCATTATTAAGACGAAGGAGGGAGATTTTGTAGTTGCCTATAGGTCTAGATACAATTAAATATGCAGTATGATAATCAATGATAAGTAATCAATAGAATGCATTTTCATAGGTGTCATATTTTGCAACTGTGGCAGGTTCATGTTGAATGAGGCATGGTGTTCAAAGTTGACCTAACATTCCTCTTCAAATTATTTAACCGCACTGTTGACCTGCATTCCTTTTTT